>SJYC01045263.1:0-30563 GCA_006408675.1 Madoqua kirkii | reverse complement strand
TCAGCACTCAGAAAATTAAGATCATGGCATCCGGTCCTGTCATTTTATAGCAAATAGATGGGGAAACAGTGGAAATAGTGTCAGACTTTATTTTGGGGGGCTCCTAAATCATTGCAGATGGTGACTGCAACCATGAAATTAAGAGATGCTTACTCCTTGGAAGAAAAGTTATGACCAACCTAGATAGCATATTCAAAAGCAGAGACATTACTTTGCCAACAAAGGTCCATCTAGTCAAGGCTATGGTTTTTCCTGTGGTCATGTATGGATGTGAGAGTTGGACTGTGAAGAAAGCTGAGTGTTGAAGAATTGATGCTTTTGAACTGTGGTGCTGGAGAAGACTCTTGAGAGTCCCTTGGACTGCAAGGAGATCCAAGCAGTCCATTTGAAAGGAAATATATCAGTCTTGGGTGTTCACTGGAAGGACTGATTTTGAAGCTGAAACTCTAGTACTCTGGCCACCTGATGTGAAGTGCTGACTCATTTGAAAAGACCCTGATACTAAGAAAGATTGAGGGCAAGGAGAGAGGGGGATGACAGAGGATGAGATGGCTAGATGGCATCACTGACTTGATGGACATGAGTTGGGGTAAACTCCAGGTGTTGGTGATGGACAGAGGGACCTGGCCTGCTGCAGCTCACTGGGCCACAAAGAGTGGGACACGACTGAGCAACTGAACTGAACTGAGCAGTAAATAAAAGTGGCATGCTTTAGAGACCCTGAAATATGTTTACATACATAAACACATATACATATACACATATATTATTTACTGTCTGTATCCTAGGCACAACTTTGCAAGATAGGTCTTTCCCCCATTTTACACATGAGGTAACTGGGGCTCACAGAGATGGACCAATGTACTTAGGGTTATATAGCTAGTGTGATGCACAAGCATGCTGTATAGCTATAGGACAACATCTGGGTCTTTGAGACTTCAAAGTCCATTATCTTCTCTCTAGAATGAGCTAACCTTTGACTCTTCAAACTCTTAGAATACAAGCTTTCATATTTCTGTATATATAAGAATTATAGTAAAGTTTATTAAAATATGAGTTTCCATATAAAAGAGACTTGAGTTGGAATATTATGGAAGAAGCCAAGATACTTTCAATTTTAAAATAATTCCTCAGGGAATTTTGAGGTAGGCATTCCTCAGAGCACATGGTCTGGAATGTGTTTTGCAGAATTCTGTGTGAGAGAGGCCTGGAGACTCTTATACAGGGAAATCCTATTCTGAGGATTATAAGAGTATCTTGATGACAAAGAGCAACATGTAAAAAGCACACACTTATATTTAATCAGAACTAGCCACTTCAAAGTGTCTAGACTTTGCAGAGTTAAACTGGAAAAAAAAAAAAGACATGTGATCTCAGTCACTAAAATCAAATTGGGTTTGTAACACCAGGGGACTGTTAGGAAAACAGCTTTTTCCTCTGTATCTATTACAGTGGAGATGATTCTTGAATGAGCAGGCTGAATACTAGAAAATGTTTTCCTTCATAACGCAAACAGTGCTTTAGCAACTGTAATTGGTGGTTGGGATAGTGGATCTTCCCTTTGTGTTCTCTTTTTACAAAATTAATCCTATCCTTTCTTTTAGACATATGAGCAAAAATAGAAAGGAGAATAAAACGAACAAAATATATTTTTCTAAACTGAAAGGCTTGAAAAGCTCTACTTGCTTTGTCTATCAAAATGGTATCATTGGAGCACAGCCAAATCCAAATCAGAAGCTATATGAGTGATTGTTCTTAGATAGTAGTTTCCTTTAGTAAAATACAAAGCTGCTTTTCTCAAAACTCTTATCATGAGTTTCCAAACACAACAAATCCTAGTTTTCTAAAATAGATGTTTCATTTTGGAATCAATTTTGCCTTAATTTTACCACTGTCTCCTCAAGAGTTATATCAGAGAAACTCATATGCCTTTCAATATGATAATGTAAATTCTACTGTCTACTTAGTAATTCTATCAAAGTCACTCATTTTAACAGAAGGATGTATGTATCACAAAGGTTTTCTTTTCAAACTGCTTGTCCTTCAAAGTTTTTTTCTCCTTTTTTCCTAAATGTAAGCATTCTGTTTTGTTCAAGAAATACAAATGAGTTATTGGAAATTTTACTCATAAAATATTTACATAGAACTATTTGGTATAGCAGAAAGTATGTATTATTTTAGCCATAGTTAACTCTCCTGATATTTTGGATTTACCTTGTGTAGGAAAGGGGAATGTTTCAAGCAGTGAAGGATGGATGAAACTGGGAAGGAAAAAGAAGGAGGTTAGGCAACAGTAAAGCTTTTTTTGCTTTGTCTGGGCTTTTCTGTTACTTGATTTAACACAGCAGAAATCAAATATCCAGGACGCTCATTCATGATACTAGTGCAATCTCTGCTTCTATGCTTTGGTTGTTCTACTGGAGAATTTCAAATTGTTTGGTCTGAATAAAAACTTAAAAGCCAGTTAAAACAACATTCTCTATCTTGCATTTCTGTTGTGGAATAATGAAAATAATAAATATAGCTTTCTATAAAGTTGGCTTTGAATCTTGACTCTGCCACTGTGAAAGTTTGGGTGAGTTACTTAACTTCACTGAAATCTTAGCCTTTCTCTTCTCCAAGGGATCTTCCCAAACCAGGGATTGAACCCAGGCCTCCCACATTGCAGGCAGATTCTTTGCCAGCTAAGTCACAAGGGAAGCCCAAGAATGCTGGAGGGGGTAGCCTATGCCTTCTGTAGGGGATCTTCCCAACCCAGGAATCAAACTGGGTTCTCCTGCACTGCAAGTGGCTTCTTTACCAACTGAGCTATTAGGGAAGCCTCAACCTAGAAGAAATAGACAAATTTTTAGAAAGGCACAATCTCGCAAGACTGAACCAGGAAAAATAGAAAATATGAACAGATCAATTATCAGTAATGAAATGGAATCTGTAATTTTAAAACTTACAACAAACAAAAGTCTAGGACCAGATGGTTTCACAGATGAATTCTACCAAACATTCAGAGAAGAGGTATTAATAACATCTATCCTTTTGAAACTGTTCCAAAAAGTTGCAGGGAAAACTACACTTCCAAACTCATTTATGATACTAGCTTCATTCTGATACCAAAATCAGTCAAAGATACCACAAAAAAGAAAACTACAGGCCAATATTATTGGTTAACAATCAATGAAGATGCAAAATCCTCAACAAAATACCAGCAAGCTGAATCCAACAATAGTTAAGAGAATAAAACACCATAAGCAAATGGAATTTATCCCAGTGGTGCAAAAATTTTTCAATATCCAAAAGCCAATCAATGTGATATACCACATGAACAAATTGAAATAGGAAAACCATATGATTATCTCAGTAGATGCAAAGTTCTCTTAATGAAATTCAACATCCACTATAAAAATTTCTCCAGAAAGCTGTCATAGATCCAACATATCTCAATAAATGAAGGTCATTTAAGACAAACTTGGGCTTCCCAGGTAGCACTAGTGGTAAAGAACCCATCTGCCAATGCAGGAGACATAAGAGACTCGGGTTCAATCCTTGAGTCAGGAAGATCCCTTGGAGGAGGACTTGGCAACCCACTCCAGTATTCTTGTCTGGAAAATCCCATGGACACAGAAGATTGGTGGACTATGATCTGTAAGGTCACAGAGTCAGACACTACTGAAGCAACTTAACACAGACAGTACAAGACAAATTCACAGCTAACATCATACTTGAAGGTGAAAAGCTGAAAACATTTCCTCTAAGAGCAGGAATAAGACAAGGATAACCACACTTGCCTCTTTATTCACATAGTTTTGAAAAAACCTAGCCATAGCAATCGGAGAAAATAAGGAGTATAACAAAACCAAATTGGAAAGAAAAGAATAAAACTGTCATTGCTTGCATATAACATGATACTAGACATAGAAAATTCTTAAGATGTCACCAGAAGACTACGGGAGCTCATCAGTGAATCTGGTACAGTTCCAGGATACAAAGCTGATATACTGAGATCACTTACACTTCTATACACTAGCAAGAGAAATTAAGGAAACATTTCCATTTATTATCTAGCCATAAAATATAAAATACATAGAAGTAAACCAACCTAAGGAGGCAAAAAGATATGTATTCCAAAAGCTTTAAGACATCAGTGAAAGAAATGGAAGGCAACACAAACAGAAGGAAAGATATATAGTATTCTTGGATTGGAAGAATCAACATAGTTAAAATGATCATACCACACAAGGTGATCTACAACTTAAATTCAATCTCTGTCAAAATACATTGTTCACAGAGATAGAAAAATAAATTTAAAACTTGCATTGAAACACACAAGACCTGAATAGCCAAAACAACTTGAGCAAGAAGAATGGAGCTAAAGGAATCATTCACCTTGACTTCAGACTAAACTACCAAGCTATAGCAATCAAAACACTACAGTGCTGGTGCAAAATCAAACATACAGATCAATGGCATAAGATAGAAAACTCAGATATAAACCTATGCACTTACAGTTAACCTACAACATAGGAGACAAATATAGTCAGTGGAGAAAAGAAAGTCTTTTCAGTAAGTGGTGCTAGAAAAACAGAACAGCTACATGTAAGAGAATGAAATTAGAACATTCCCTAATAACATATTAAAAAAATCTCAAAATGAATTAAAGATCTAAATGGAAAACCAGATACTGTAAAACTCCTAGACAATAACATAGGCAGAATGCTCTTTGTCATAAATCATAGTAACATGCTTTTGTATGTTTCCTAATGCAAAATAAAAGCAAAAATTAACAAATGAGACTTAATTGAATTTAAAAGCTTTTGCACAGCAAAGGAAAACATCAACAAAATGAAGCAACAATCTATTGAATGGGAGAAAATATTTGCAAATTATATACAGATAAAAGATTAATATTTAACATATATAAATAGCTTATACAAATCAACATTACATTTAAAATGGCAGAAGAAATGAATAGACATTTTTTCCAAAGACGGCATACAAATAACCAACAGGCATATGAAGAAAATGCTCAACATTGCTAATCATTAGGTAAACAAAAATCCAAACCACCATATACCCATCAGAATGGCTCTCTTTACAAAGAAAATGAATTAAAAATCTTGGCAAGGATGTGGAGAAAAAGAAAACAAATGGATTATTAGTGAGAATGTAAACTGATGTAGCCACTGTGGAAGACAATATGAATGAAGATTTCTCAAAGAAACTAAAAATGGAACTATCATATAACCCAACAATGTCACTCCTGGGTATATATCTGAAAATAACTAATTTGAAAAGATGCTTCCATCTCAATATTCATAGCAGATTATAATTGTAAAGATATAGAAATGTCCTTTATTTGCTTGAAAAAAATCAAATAGTTAAAATGTTTCTTATTTAACTTCTCAGTACTTTATCTTGAGAATCAAAGCTATATTATATTCTAGGGTTTTGGGCATATTCAGAAGGTGCTACAATAAGGATAAACTCTAGAATCAGACTCAGCAGGATTTCCCTGATCTCTTGCTTTTGTTTTTTTGAATGATATGTTCTTTCCTTTTTATTATTTCATTTTCCCCTCTATTTTTTTGGAAGTTATAATCTTCATGTCTAATCTTTTAGTGTTATTCTTTGCTTTTATCATTCATGTTTACGCTTCTCTTTAACAATACAAATAAAATAAAGTATTTTAATGCCAACAACTTCCATCAAATTTACATGCAAGTTTTGTGCAGCATTTTCATCTATACCGTGTCCCTCTCTATAGATGAGACATTGTTATTGCTGCTGGTAGAAGTAGTTTTTGTGTTAGTTTAGAATACACTTCATGTTTGTTTATATTTATATTTATATATTCACAATTATATTTATTTACCAACGGCTTTCTATTTTATATCTTCCATCTAGGATAACATTTATTCTGCCAAAATTACTTATTTAGAATTTCACTTACCAAGGGACTATTGGTGGTAAGCTTAATATTTATCTTATTTTTTATCTTTTAATATCTTTATTGTGCCTCTGGCTACTGCGTATAATTTTATTGATAATTATCATAATTTTACATAATTTTACTGGGTACTATTAAGGCCTAGAATTCTATCTTAGATTTTGGTTCATGTACATGTGTGTGAATGAGTGTGTGTGTGTATGTTTATGTAGCTCAGTAAATTTAAGACACAATTCTACTGTCTTCCAATTTCCATTGTTGGAAAATTTAAAATAATCATTGAATAAAATAGCCGTCAGTCATCTGAAGGAAATCTGCCTGCTTCTTCTGCCAATAATTAAGATCTCTTTTTGTTTTTCTGCTGATTTATATGCATGTATGGATGCAACTTCTATTTATATGATTCTGCTTTGTTATTTTTAAGCTTGGGTTAAATATGCAGTTTTCCGAAGAACATTTATGCTTTCTTGCCCCAGTTTCACATGTATACTCCCTCCCTTTAAATTATTTTTCCATATAATATGAAAATGGGCCAAAAATCAGATTTAGCTTATAATCATAAATTCTCATTGGAAACCTGTCTTTCCCTTTATCTGATGCCAAGATCAGGATATGTTAAGCTTTCTCCCAGGAACTGTGTGAGCAATGGGTTTACTTCTTATTCACCCTCATTGTGACAGAATCTTGGCTTAGTTTAGCAGAATCTTGGCTTAGTTTAGCACATATCCTGTTAACCTCCATATCATGAGAATGCCCTATATTTTAAATCTTTTCTGCCATCCCCCCAAGAAATCAAAACAGGAAGCTCAGACTATGGGCTCCTGAAACTTTCTGACAACCACTTCAGTTCTCAAGGGCACCTACAGCCATGGTGCGTCCTCTGCATATTCCTTCATTTCAGAACAAAATTTACTTTGCAATGAAACTAATATATATACTCAAGCAGTTATTTTTTTCCCTGACTCCCTCACCCTCTTGTGAGATTTGGATTTTCGTTTTTCTGACAGTTATTATGTTGATTCTGAAAGAATTATTATATATATAGTTAATACATATATGTATATATATTTAATAATATAGTAGTTTGGGTAAGTCACTGAGGTATTTAGAGGCAGAAAATATTTTAGAGATCACCAAGATCTAACAACATCTGGGCAATGCAGAGACTTGCCTGGTTATGCGTGATGACAGTTGAGACTTGACTTCAATATTGCTTGAATTTATTAATGAGGTCAATTTTATGTTCTGTATAAAGCAAACCTAAAATATAAAGATATAATACATATATGTATATATATTAATAATATAGTAGTTTGGGTAAGTCACTGAGGTATTTAGAGGCAGAAAATATTTTAGAGATCACCAAGATCTAACAACATCTGGGCAATGCAGAGACTTGCCTGGTTATGCGTGATGACAGTTGAGACTTGACTTCAATATTGCTTGAATTTATTAATGAGGTCAATTTTATGTTCTGTATAAAGCAAACCTAAAATATAAAGATACATCTGCTATATTTTCTTTTTTCACATTTCTAAACTTTTCTTGAAACAAAAATTCAAACTAAACAAATAGTCCAAACCCTCAAATGAGCTGTTGGTAGAAAATAGAAAAATGAAATCCATCAGAGAGGCGTTAGCTAAAATAGCTACCAAGGAAGCAAAGTTCAGGCAACAGTGAAGACTAGCAGCAGCAAGCAGTTCACAAAGGAAGCAAGCATCACAGGGAGTGTCTGCATTTCTGGCCAGCCAAATGATGGGGCCTAGGTGATAAGGTCTGAATTTCCAAGTCCAAAGAATGAGCCAGGGGAATTGAGCAAGAGTTTAAAAGGCAGTAAACAAGCCAAGACTGAAATGTTATTCAGGGCCTAAAAATAAGTAAATTGAAACTATATACCCTACAGTAATGTATCAAGGATTGGCAAGAAGACACATTTCATATGTTTTGTTCCATGTTATATATTAATAGAATACACCAGAATCCCAAATTTTCTTATTTCCATTGTATAAGTAAAACTATTTCTAGAACACAGCAATTTATTCTCATACTACATATTCACTGTGAGGCAAACAAAAAAGAATATGCAATACATCTCAAAATTAGCCAAGTCTGGAGAAGAATGTTAATGGCAGCAATGATAATAAACTGCTTAAATTCAATAGTACTCATTTACCCATAAATATATGGAAAAGAAACTTAGTGCTTAACTGACTGCATGATCTTAATGTGGGCAAGAGTTTTGTAAGCAAAAGTCATAAACAATAGATCAGTCTACATTCAAAATAAGCAAAGGAAAAAATCAAGATGTATTAACATATCCATTCTAGTTTTAGTGAGATTAAATCATATTACAATCATAGATAACTAAAACTGTCATTATATATTAACTGTCATTATATATGAAATGCTTAAAAGCAGAGGTACTATTATATATTACTTACATAAAATTACAACGTATTTACCTGATTTTTCTCTCAGTATTATTGTCAAACTATAACATTCCAGATTTAAGATTGGCTTGAAAACCTAATAAATGATTTTACATTTTATTCTGTAACTTAGGTGTCTTTATTTTTTTCTATCTTTTAAAGTAAAACTGGTAAGTTCGGAGTATATGTATTAGAGTTTAGATATGTGGTAGTATGTGTTTCCTTTAGGAAAAGACAAAGTAAAGTATGGAGGATTGAAAAAGCATGCCTATTTTACATTTCTGATTAGCACTATGAGATTTATTATATTCACATGGCTCTAAAGAATAATCGCCTACACCCAGTAGTTGATTAGCTGAACCATCTGTATGTCACCACACTGCTCTGAATAAGTTCTGCAAGTTAAGTGTTAAAACCCTTGTTAGTTTGACTCTACTCCATTCAGGATAACATAACATTATTTTTCTATTTTAATCAAAAATATTAACGTGCATGAGTATTAAGTCGCTTCAGTCATGTCCGACTCTTTGCAGCGCTATGGACTGAAGCCCACCAGGCTCCTCTGTCTATGGGATTCTCCAGAAAAGAATACTGGAGTAGGTTGCCATGCTTCCCTCCAGGGGATCTTCCTGACCCAGGGATTGCATCCACATCCCCTGTGGCTCCTGCATTGCAGGCAGATTTTTTACCGCTGGCTGGGGAAGCCCACATATTCACTACTTTCATCAAAACATTTTGTAGTTTTGATCTAACATTCAGTACATTCATGCAATACATTCAACTAAGAAAATCAAAGAAATGCAAATCAAAATAAGATGCAACTTTTCAGCCATAATATTAGCAAAATAGCAGCAGAGTTGCTCATAAATAACCTTCTAAGTATTAATCTTCCTGATGAGTATGTTCTGGGGTACCTCCTCTTCATAAACTTTCTATAGAAACCTGACCTCATACATTCATATGAAATTTATGTATCAGTTTTATATCTCTGAATGAGAATTTGCTTTTAAAATTTAAACTCACAGTCCCAGATGAGAGACAACTGGTAGGTTCAGATATACCTCAACATTCAATTTGCTCCACAAGAAATTTCCTCTTTATTTACAAAGTTTTGATTTCTCCTTTCCATAAATATCTATAGCAAATTTAGTTCTATCATTTGTATTTTCTTTACCTACCATCTTTGTTGTTGCCAACAGTTTTTTTTTTAACTTTTTATTTTTTATTGGGGCATAGTCAATTCACAATGTTGTGGTAGTTTCTGCAGGACAGCAAGGGACTTAACCATGCATATACATGTATCCATTCTCCCCCAAACTCCCCTCCCATCCAGGCTGCCATATAACATTGAACAGTTTCCTGTGCTATACAGTGGCATCTTCTTGGTTATCCAGTTTAAATATACAGCAGTATGCACATGTCCCAAGCTTTTCTATCACTTCGCCTTTTTTTCCCCCACTCCTTCTACGAACCTGATTTGTTGCTCCAATTCTTTCGCTCCCTCCTCATCTATTTTCACATAACAATAAACATGAGATACCGAAAGAATAGTATTTGTCCTGCTGATTTTGATATTTAATCTATAGTTTTTTCTTTTGGATGAAGAGAATTCTTTTTTTAATCTAACAAGCTGGGTCTTGAATGGTAAATACTAATTTTCCCAGCAGAGAATGAGGAACAACTTTCCGGAATATTGTATTGTACCCTGGAGAAGCACATATACTTAAATGCTGAAGATACATTTAGTGGATTGCCATTTCCTTCTCCAGGGGATCTTCCAAATCCAGGGATCGAACCCAGGCCTCCCACATTGTAGACAGACACTCTACTGCCTGAGCCACCAGGGAAGGCCCATGTATCATTAGAAGATACAAAATATGTTTGAAGCAGTGACTTCTTGGTAAGCAGGTATTATGTACAAATTGCTGACTCTACCTGGAATTAGAATTAGAAGGACTAGTAGGAGTTCTTGTTGTGCTATATGTCAACTGAATGAGTATTTCAATGCTGTTTAACATCCCTAAAACATTTGCAGCCTCATTTGTAGATTGTAAATAATAATGTGTAATCTGTGAAATAATCTAATATACAGAATATACAAAAAACTGTCAAAATAAACAGAATGTAAGAAAAAATATAATTCCATTTAAGACAGCCTCAAAAATAATAAATTACCTAGGAAAAACAGTTAACCATGGAGATGAAAGACTTGTATGTTGAAAACTATAAAAATAGTGATGAAGGAAACTGAAAATAATATAAAGAAATGGAAAGCTATCCCAAGCTCTTGGACTGGAAGAATTAATTTTGTTAAAATGTCCATACTACTCAAAGCAGTCTGCAGACTCGATGTAATCCCTGTCAAAATACTCATGACCTTTCTCATAGAACTAGAGCAAACAACCTTAAAATTGTTATGGAACTACAGTGGCACTAGTAGTAAAGAAACCACCTGCCAATGCAGGAGAAATGAGAACTGGGTTCGATCCCTGTATGGGGAAGATCCCTTGGAGAAGGGTATGGCAACCCACTCCAATATTCTTGACTGGGGAATCCTTTGGCAGAGGAGCCTGATAGGCTACAGTACATAGGGTCACAAAGATTCGGACATGACTGAAGCAACTTAGCACGCACAAAAGACCCAAATTTGTCAAGGTGATCTTGAAAAAAATAAAAGAACAAAGTAGAAGTATCATACCAGACTTCACACTAGTCTACAAAGCTATAGCAATCAAAACTAGATGATACTGGCACAAAAACGGACACACAGATCAGGGAAACAGAATAAAGGTTCAGAAACAAATTTATGCTTATATGCTCAGTTAATTTCAAAAAAAAAAAAAAGAAGGTAGAAGAAAAGATACAGTTGGTACTGGGAAAACTGGATGGTGACTACATGTAGAATAATGAAATCAGAACATTTCCTCATAATACATTAAAAAAAAAATAACATGGATTAGAAACCTAAATGTAAGTCCTGAAACTGTAAAACTCCTAAGAGAGAACATAGGAAGAACAAGAACAGTCTTTGACATAAATCATAGCAGTATGCTTTTGGATCTGTCTCCTAAGGCAAAAGAAATAAAGGCAAAAATAAACAAGTGATTAAATCTATTAAATCTAATTAAATCCACAAGAAATGGACCAATGATGAAACAAAAATAAAACCTACTGAATGGAAGAAAATGCACATATGATATGACCAAAAAAGGGTTAATACCCAAAATATTAACCTGGCTTCCCTGGTGACTCAGTGGTAAAGAATCTGCTTGCCAGTGCAGGAGATGCAAGTTCAATCCCTGGGCTCAGAAGACTCACTGGAGAAAGAAATAGCAACCCACTCTAGTATACTTGCCTGGGAAATTCCAAGGACAGAGGAACTGAAGGGCTACAGTCCATGGAGTCACAAAACAGTCAGACACACCTTTAATGACTAAACACAACAAACATCCAAAATGTATAAATAGCTCATACCACTCAATATTTTTTTAAAAAAGCCTGATTAAAATTGGACAGAATGTCCCAATAGACACTTTTCTAAAGATGAAACAAAGATGAGTGGCACATGAAAAGATGTTCTACATCACTAATCATCAGGGAAATGCAAATCAAAACCGCAGTGAGGTATCACCTTATACTTGTCAGAATGGCTATCATCACAAATAACACAAGTAAGAAATGTTGGCAAGAAAATAGAGAAAAGGGAATACTCATACACTGTTGGTTGGAATGTAAATTTGTGTACTTAGTATGGAAAACAGTATGGAGGTTCCCAAAATACAAAAGATAGAACTAGCATATGATCCAGCAGCTCTGCTCTTAGGTATATATTTGGAAAAAGATGAACCTACTAATTTGAAAAGATACATGTACCACAATGTTCAGAGCAGTATTATTTACAATAGCCAAGATACGGAAGGAAACCAAATACTCATCAACATATGAATGGATAGAATAGATATGGATATTTACACAATGAAATATTATTTATCTACAAAACTGAATTTCTGCTATCTACAACATGGATGGACCTAGAGATCATTATGCTTACTGAAAAAAATCAGACACAGATAAATGCAGTCATGTTAATCACTAATGTAAGGAATCTAATAAGTAGAACGGATCAATATATTGATATATGACAAGACAGAAACAGATTCACAGATAAAGAAAACAAGCAAGTTGTTATCAGTGGGGATAAGAAAGGTAGAACAATATAGCAGGATGGGATTAACAGTTAAAAACCACTATGCACAAAATAGATAAGCAACAGAAACATTGTTCAGCACAGGGAAATACAACCATTATTTTGTAATACATTAAATGAAGTATACTCTTTAAATATATTGAATATTATGTTGTACTGCTGAAACTAATTTTATAACTCTACTTCAATAAAAATTTTTTGAAAACATCATACCTTTATTTATACATATACATAGACAAAACCAGCCTCAAGTTTCTATCATAATTGGGCATTCCAATAGGCTGCTTCTCTGTTTTCATATTTAGAAACTATACTGAACATCATGAGAAAATTATTACTCAAATACCATGTTATAAATCAGTGGCAGGAAGAAGCAATCCAAATAAAAGCCTTGAAATGGTTTGCTTATAGACACCAAGACCAGCACTGAAAATTAGTGTTTCAGATGTTGACAGTATTTTACTCTTTGATACACTTCAGGGTCTCCTTCCCCTAAAGGTATTCGGTTTTGATAGATGATTAACAAAGGACACACAGTATCTGAAGTAATAAAGACAAATTAGATTCTTCTTCTTGCTCCTTTATAAAAGTCTTGAAATCTCTTATTATTTTCAATAGAAGACTTATTTAAATGGTGCTTTTGGTAATTTCTACCACATATGAACTTTTTTTCTTTTGCTTTGATGTAGTGAAGATATTACAGACCTCACTTAGAACATGATGAAAGGAGGGTTAAGGTTACAAAATTGAAATCTTACAAGGCCACTCTCTTAGATCAAAGACTTTGGCTGAAAATAATGGACTGGGTTCTGATAACTCATTCTTACAAAGTATACTCTTTTTATTCAACCCTAGGCTACATTATAATGGTTTTTCAATATCATGTAACGGGCAGGTGATCATACCAAAAGACTTAAATAAACCTATTGTCTCAATATTTTTAATGAGTAAGAATTTATAGAAATACTGAAGTATAGCATGCATAATTTCATGAGCAGTAACCAGTTTTATACCCTTGTTTAATCCTTGAATAAGTAATGATTTCAGTATGAGAAATATGTAAATTATATTTATATCTATGTCTAAGTATATACTTGAAAATATCAATAAATTATACACACATACATTAAGCATAAGCAGTTCATGACAACTGCTATATTTAACTGATAATTACTTATCTATTATAAATACTTTTAAGAATACATATGTGAGCCGTGAACTTCCAGATATTCAAGCTGGTTTTAGAAAAGGAAAAGGAACCAGAGAGGTGATGGAATTCCAGTTGAACTGTTTTAAATCCTGAAAGATGATGCTGTGAAAGTGCTGCACTCAATATGCCAGCAAATATGGAAAACTCAGCAGTGGCCACAGGACTGGAAAAGATCAGTTTTCATTCCAATCCCAAAGAAAGGCAATGCCAAAGAATGCTCAAACTATCACACAATTACACTCATATCATATGCTTGTAAAGTAATGCTCAAAATTCTCCAAGCCAGGCTTCAGCAATACGTGTACCGTGAACTTCCTGATGTTCAAGCTGGTTTTAGAAACGGCAGAGGAACCAGAGTCAAATTGCCAACATCTGCTGGATCACAGAAAAAGTAAGAGTTCCAGAAAAACATCTATTTCTGCTTTATTGACTATGCCAAAGCCTTTGACTGTGTGGATCACAACAAACTGTGGAAAATTCTGAAAGAGACAGGAATACCAAACCACCTGACCTGCCTCCTGAGAAATCTGTATGCATGTCAGGAAGCAACAGTTAGAACTGGACATGGAAGAACAGACTGGTTCCAAATAGGAAAAGGAGTACATCAAGGCTATATACTGTCACCCTGCGTATTTAACTTCTATGCAGAGTACATCATGAGAAACGCTGGACTGGAAGAAACACAAGATGGCATCAAGATTGCTCGAGAAATATCAATAACCTCAGATATGCAGATGACACCACTCTTAGGGTAGAAAGTGAAGAGGAAATGAAAAGCCTCTTGATGAAAGTGAAAGAGGAAAGCAAAAAAGTTGGCTTAAAGTTCAACATTCAGAAAACGAAGATCATGGCATCTGGTCCCATCACTTCATGGGAAATAGATGGGGAAACAGTGTCAGACTTTATTTTTGGGGGGCTCCAAAATCACTGCAGATGGTGACTACAGCCATGAAATTGAAAGACACTTACTCCTTGGAAGTAAAGTTACGACCAACCTAGATAGCATATTCAAAAGCAGAGACATTCCTTTGTCGACTAATGTCCATCTAGTCAAAGCTATGGTTTTTCCTGTGGTCATGTATGGATGTGAGAGTTGGACTATAAAGAAAGCTGAGCACTGAAGAATTGATACTTTTAGACTGTGGTATTGGAGAAGACTCTTGAGAGTCCCTTGGATTGCAAGGAGATCCAACCAGTCCATTCTAAAAGAAATCAACCTTGGGTGTTCTTTGGAAAGAATGATGCTAAAGCTGAGACTCCCGCACTTTGGCCACCTCATGCAAAGAGTTGACTCATTGGAAAAGACTCTGATGCTGGGAGGGATTGGGGGCAGGGGGAGAAGGGGTGACAGAGGATGATATGGCTGTATGGCATCACCAACTCGCTGGACATGAGTTTGAGTGAACTCTGGGAGATGGTGGACAGGGACGCCTGGCGCGCTGTGATTCATGGACATGACTGAGCAACTGAACTGAACTGAAGAACACATAAAAATGGCACCTGAGCATTCCAAATAAATTGTGCAAAATCATTTCAATAAAGAAAATAAACATTATTCATAAAAAGTTCTTCATCTTAAAGTTTGGAGACCTACTTCTTGTCTTCTGCTGCTGCTGCTGCTAAGTTGCTTCAGTCGTGTCCGTCTCTATGCAATCCCATAGATGACAGCCCATCAGGCTCCCCAATCCCTGGTATTCTCCAGGCAAGAACACCGGAGTGGGTGGCCTTTTCCTTCTCCAATGCATAAAAGTGAAAAGTGAAAGTCTACAGTAGGTCAAAATAATATGATTATGAGATTGGTTAGAAGCAGCTACAACGTCAAAAGCAATACAACGTCAACTGAGGTCTACACATGCATGTAGCATGCACATATACACCTCAGACTTGCTTGACAAGCTTATGTGCTGTGCTTAGATGTTCATTCATGTTCTACTGTTTGCAACCCCGTGTACTGTAGTCCTCTAGGTTACTCTGTCCATGGGGGTTCTCCAGGCAAGAATACTGGAGTGGGTTACCATGCCCTCCTCCAGGGGATCTTCCCAACCCAGGGATCAAACCCAGGTCTCCCACATTGCAGGCAGATTCTTTACTATCTGAGCCACCAGAGAAACTCTGAAAAGTTATGAGTGATTTACCCCCTTTAAGAAATACTGAAAGCATCCCTATAATGGAGCATAACAAAAAATTTGGTCATAGCAATGACTTTAAGAAACTTTTAAATGATTTCATCCAGTTGGCATTATTACAAGGGTATGTGTATGTGCAAGTTGTATTTAAGAATAACCCTTTTCCACAAAGTGAACTATTTTTTAAATTGAAGATTGCATGAAAAGGCTGTATAGGCCCCTTTGAGATAGGTATGATATTTATTCTATACCTAATTGTCTTTAAGTGGAGATCATAAAAATCATTCTATAATATTACCACAAATTTTTATGATCAAAATAATCAGAAGACAAGCCATAGACTGGGAAAAATTATTTGCAAAAGACACATTTCATAAAAGATTATTATCCAAAACATAAAAAAATACTCTTTAAAATCAATGATAAAATATACAACCCAATTAAAAAATGACCAATACATCTGAATCAATGCCTCATGAAAAAAGACACACAGATTGAAAACAGGCACGTGGAAAAGATGTTCAACATATGTTCTTAGGAAATTCAAAATAAAACAAAGAAATGCCACTAGAGACATAGTAGCATGGTAAAAATGCAAAATGTTAAAAACACCAAATATTGGCTAGTGTACAGAGCAACAGGAATTCTCATTCACTGTTGGTGAAAATGCAAAATGGTATAGCAACTTTGGAAGACAATTTGCTAGTTTCTTACAAAGCTAAACATAGTCTTATTGTAAGATCCAACAACCAAACACCTTGACATTTACTTAGTTCAGTTCAATTCAGTTGCTTAGTCATGTCCGACTGTTTGCAGCCCCTTGGACTGCAGCATGCCAGGCCTCTCTGTCCATCACCAACTCTCAGAGCTTGCTCAAACTCATGTCCATCGATAAGGTGATGACATCCAACCGTCTCATCCTCTGTCGTCCCCTTCTCCTCCGCCATCAATCTTTCCCAGCTATTTTCCCCCCAGATATTTACCTAAATTATATGAAAAACTCTGTCCATATAAAAACCTGGGCACAGCAGTTTAAAGCAACTTCACTTACAATTACCAAAACTAAGAAGCAACCAAGACCTTCTTCAGTAATGGAATAGTTAAAATAACTGTGGTATATTCATAGAATAGAATATTTTTCAACACTAAAAATAAATAGCTATCAAGCCATAAAATGACTGGCAGGAATCTTAAAAACAAATTATTAAATGAAGGAAGACAAATTGACAAGGCTACCTAATATATTATTCCAACTACATAACACTCTGGAAAAGCCCGAACTTTAGAGAGAGTTAAAATATCAGTAAGGAATAAACAGGTAGAACACAGAAAAGAATTTATAGCTGTGAAACTATTCTATATACATTAATGGTGGATATATATCATTAAACATTTGTCAGAAGCCACGGAATGTATAATCTATGGTAAACTATTGAGTTAGGATGGTAATGGTCTGTCAATGTAGGTTTATCACTTGTAACAAATGTAGCACTCTTGTGAAAGAGATATACTACTTTGGCATTTAGGCTTTTCCATAACATCTTAGGGAAAAACGTGAATGACCTTTTTGGCCAATCCAATAGATAGTAGGAGACCTTGTGGGTTTAGAAGGGCAGAGCACATGTAGAAACTATCTGTACTGTCCTCTCGTCTTGCAGAGAATATAAATATTCTTTAAAAAATACAATCTATCATATTAAAAAAACAAGTGAGAAAATTATATCAAGAATTTAGCACCATGTCTGGTGCCTAGTGTGTACTCAATAGCAATTGCTTTGACTCATCAGTAATGTTGAATCCCAAAATACCTAGAAGAGAGTCTGACACATAATAAATAGGTGCTTGGAAAATAATTTGGCTAAATGAATGAATAAAACATCTATTCTTCCAGCTATGTAATGTAAAAAGAAAGAAAATAAAATAAAGTCTATTATCATTATAATACAAATTGGTAAATTATCTATGATTTCAAATGTGTGCTGTCCAGATAATCAACCAAAGTTACACATTGCTGATAACTACATTCTTTTCTTTTAATCAGCAGATATTTTTCCCCCTAACAATACAAGGTGACACACATAGAAAGCATGCATTCACTTGTGACCACAGGCTTGCACCATTGCAACAAAACAATGAAAGGGAATCATCTTCCCTGTGGCAGTAGTTACTGCAATATGTTTTCAAGTAAAGCAAACTACAAACCTTTCACAAAGCACTTAATTAGGCAATGCAGCATGATATGGTAGGACACTTATCCTTGACCTAAAGAGAAGATGGGACCTGAAAGCCCTTACATATTTAATCCAAGCAAGAACTCATTTTTACTTTTATGCTTAATTTCATTTGGAACATTGCTAAATTATTTGCTTCCAGAACACTTTCAGCCAGCAATGTTTTTTTCTTTTCTTTTCTTTTTTTTTTGTGAGATCACATCAAATTCTCTACATGTTACAGGTGCTATGTTTTTATTGATATTTAATGACCATAATGGGCTTCCCTGGTGGCTTAGTAGTAAAGTACCCTTCCGACAACGCTGGGTTTGATCCCTGGGTTAGAAAGATTCATGGAGAAGGAAATAGCAACCCACTCCAGTGCTCTTGCCTGGGAAATCCCATGGACAGATGAGTCTGAAGAGCTACAGTCCATGGGGCTGCAAAAGAGACATGACTCGGCAATTAAACAATGACTGTAATATCCACATTATTTAAAGGAAACATTTAATGACCAAATGAGAATACCCAAGGCAATGAATGAATCTAGTCCCAGGTGCTTTTTAAAACAGTTCAATTAAATTAAAACTATGGATATTTGTCTTTCATTTGTTTAGCCTGTTAGATGCTAACAATATATGCGCACTTCAAAAAAATTTCACCTAATTAATAGCCAGTGAAACAAGAATGAGACCGGACAGTTTACAGAAGTACCCGGGTACAACAACCTAAATATTTTGGAGTTTATCAAGTCAAACTGGAAAACGTTGGAGGGTTTAGAGTAAAGGAGTGACATGGTTTGATTCATATATTAATAGCATCATTTTGTCTCTGGAGAACAGTCAATAGGAGACAAGGATAGAATCAAATTTGCTAGCAATGAGACAAGTTAAAAGGTTCTTTCAGTACCCAAGCATGAGGTTATAGTGTCCTGGATGGCTAGGCAATTGAGATGGCAAGGATGATGGAGTCTTAAATATAGTCTATTTTGCAGTACCTTTCAAATTCTTGATTTGGGTTGTGCTTGGGATGTGGGATGTAGAAAAGAGAGGCCAGCATGAATATGTAACTCTTGACATGGTCTGTGTTTTCTGAAACTGGTAGTTGTTCTAATATGATCATTTATATGACCATCCTAAGAAGCTGAAATTTCTCATTTTACCTAAGAAATGAAAAATAACATTTTATTGGGATTTTGAAAGAGTTTACAACTTTTGGGCTTCTTACACATTCAGGCATGTAATAAAGCAATTTCTACTGCCTTACCAACATCTATTCAAACGTACACATAGGTTATGTGTAGAAAATTAAGTATTTTAGAAAAAAAATCAAACAATGCCATAGACTTTACCATCCTTTCCATTATGATAAATTTGGAAATAGAATCAGAAAGTTCTATTTTTCCAGTTCTGGGATTCAATACCTTGTCATCATTATGTGTCCTATTTAAATAGTGACTTTCAATAACTAAGAATTTTAAAGGCTTCATGGGCAGCTTCATAGAAACATGATGTTTATTCAGCTAATTATTTAGCAATCCTGTTGCTGAAGAATCACCACATAAATTTCCTCAAAGAAATATAGCTCTCTACATTAAAAGGAAAAAGCCAGACACTAATATTAAAGGTTCCCTCTATGTAGGAGCCTTAAGCATAAAATGTATGCTATATACTTTCAAAGGGAGAATATTTAGATGATTAATAAATAATCCAGATGGACCTGTGCCTTTCTCACTTCTACACACATCATTTTCTAATTAAGACTATTTTCACATAAACAAACGAATTGCCAGTCCAGGTTCAATGCATGATACAGGATGCTTGGGGCTGGTGCACTGGGCTTACCCAGAGGGATGGTATGGGGAGGAAGGTGGGAGGGGCGTTTGGGATGGGGAACATATGTACACCCGTGGCAGATTCATGTTGATGTATGGCAAAACCAATACAATATTGTAAAGTAATTAGCCTCCAATTAAAATAAATAAAATTATATTTTAAAAAGACAATTTTCACATAAATAAAAGTAATTCTATAAAAATACTATCCAATAACCTGAAACTAGTATTTTTGAAACTCTTACTGCAAATGAATTAGACTGTTTACTTTAAAAACTGATACACTGTATTGTCTCCTCTCATTCTTTTTTAAATGTTTTTCAAATAATGTTTTAATGTTTCAGTCTCAAAGAAATTTTATTTTCTATGGACAAAAAATGGCTACCGTTTAACAAATGATATTAAGCTTTGTTATCACTGGCAATACAGAATACTTATTCTACCTCTACAGAATACTTACATATGCTTTATTTGTTCACACCGTCTTTCCAGCACCTCAAGTTCCATGAAAACATGGAAAATGTAACTAAGTTTGTCACTATTCATCTAGGATATTGCACATAACACAAGGCACAAAACAGGATTTCAAGAAGAGGAGTGATATATGGTTACATTTTAATCATCTAAGGGAAAAAAAGGTGGGGAGAAAGAAGGGAGGGAAAGAGAAAGAGAGAGGGAAGGAGGACGTGAGGGAGATAAGAAGTCCAGGAGAAGCAGAAGATCCTGTGGGAACTGAGAGATTGGAAGGTTTGCTTCAGCTTGGTTTCAGAAAAATATGTATGTGCATATGTGTGTGAATGTACACACTATATGATATTATTAAGCATTATATATACACACATGTAACACATCTGTGAAATATAATACCTATGATTATTGATCTAATTTGAAGACTATCAATGTCTGATTTTACAAAAGTAGTCAAATGCCACCACTGTGCATAAGGAATTTCATTAACAGCATTCTTCTATTTAATAATAAAGAAATGGAATATCCTGAACATTTCATATAATTACAAAATATCTTGAGAGATTGGGAAGGCAAGTCTGTTTTAGTATTTACATACATTATCACTGAACTTCCGGTATAGAGGATCGTAACAAACCTATTATCTAATTATTATGAAACTCTATGTGTAGTAGAAAAAGACAGTTGTTCAAATATACACTTTAGGAAGTTAAATTGGAAACTGCAGTTGCATTTCTTGAAGGAATGCAATCACCATCATTTTATTGCTACCACATTACTGCTACAATAGCAATAGGCTTCTTTTTTAGAGAAAACATTGTGTGCTATAAACAGGCAATAAAGTATAAAAAACCTATCAACAAAGATATAAGAGCCAACTTTTGTTACGGTATTTCTTATACACCACATGAAGTAATAATATTTCTACTTCTAATAAAATATCTGAGTAGTATCAGAATGAAAAGGCTAGAAAAACACTATCACCACTTCAAGAGATTCTATAGTCCATACAAAGTAAGATTCCTAATAAAATAAAATAAAATGTCTAAAATGACTAGATATTTCCCTGTTTTAGAATTACATGAATTAATCCACAGATGGGATTGAATCAAGACATCAAAACCACTTGGATCTTGGTGTCTTGCAATATGATGCTTATCTAAGACTAACTTGGCTCATGGTTTATTGTACACATGTTTTATCCCTCTCTAGACTGACTGTAGAGTGTTAAGACCAGACTTTTAGTTGTGTTTCTTTTTTTTCTCAGTAATGTGATTATTATAAGCATCAATAAATGTCATCACTTTAATTGAGGCAACAGCCTGATTTATTTTCCCAATAAACTTTATCTTTTGTGTATTCATTGGAAAAAGTGATATAATAATGAGAGTTTCACAGCACTGTAAATATTAAGCAAGAATATTTGATACTTAGCATTGTTTTCTAATAGTTTTGATTAACAGTGTAACATCTGATTGAATTCATACTTTAAATGTCAAAAGCAAAGTTCAAAGTCATTTTTTAAAAAACTAGTGTGGTAACTGAATTTGGGTCATTTTAAAGGTAAAGCTTTAGAAACTCAGAAAATTCATTTTTTTAAACAGATACTATGTCACACATTTCAGTTCAAAAGAGCTTTCAGCTGCATGAGATTACATTGAGTACAATTAGTTTTAGTAGAATCTTTATATGGATACAAACATTTAGACATCTGTAAGAAAAGGCACAATATGCATTTAAAAAGAAATTCTACAAATTATAGAGTCTAAGTTTTAAAGATGTAAGTCTTAACCATTAGTATATTTGGTGATTATTATTGATAGTCATAGCGATCAATGAGCTTAATAATTGCTACTGAGGTGTAATTATTGATACAAAAATACTAGAATCTATTTCTAAATGATGCTGCTGCTACTGCTGCTAACTCGCTTTAGTAGTGTATGACTCCATGTGACCGCATAGAAGGCAGCCCACCAGACTCCGCCATACCTGGGATTCTCCAAGCAAGAATACTGGAGTGGGTTGCCATTTCCTTCTCCAATGCATGAAAGGGAAAATAAAAGTGAAGTTGCTCAGTCGTGTCCAACTCTTAGCGACCCCATGTACTGAAGCCTACCAGGCTTCTCTATCCATGTGATTTTCCAGGCAAGAGTACTGGAGTTGGGTGCCATTGCCTTCTCCATTCTAAATGATGAAATAAGGATAATTTACTTCTAATATTTCTTCTGCCTTTAAGCATTGCCTCTTTTCTCATATATTAACTTTATTTATGAACTAAGCTAGAATTCAGTGCTCATAATAAACAAGATTTGACATATCTGCAATTGGATAAGCTCTTTTCTCCATTTTAATCTTAATACAAGGGTTTCTAATTTAAGCATTGAAAGCTAAAGGGAACCCTATAAGGTCTGTCAATTTCATCCACAAAGCTCTTTTGTTAGATAGTTCTATCAAAAGTTAGACAATTCATTTAACTAGGAAAATAACTGATCAGTAGAAAAACAAATTGTATCCTTAATGCATGGACAGATCATTGGATTACTGCTAATCTATCATTAGTCAAGCAGAATCTCCTTTTGAAGGAGCCTTGCAGTCCATGTCATAAACTGATTAAAAATCAGTGAACAAGTACCTTCTACCTTTGTTGTATATTAATGAGAAATATTTTATCCCAGAAAGCTTTTTGAACTAGTAATTTTTAGCTTCCTGAAACTACAGCATATTGAAGCCATGTAAGCACAAAATCTTTCCCAGTTGTTAATATAAAAAATACATTTTAAAATTGATTTAAATTAGAATTTTCTTTTTTATGTGGTATTGTTAGTCTTTCTACTCAAATTCTTAAACCTGAGCATGTAATGCAGTAGTATCACTCGTCTCTTCATGTGTGAATATTTGCTTGTACTAAGCCAAACTAGACAAAGGAAAGAGCATTGTGTATGTGTTTATGGAGGGTGGCACAAAAGAAAATAATTATGCAAAAACTGACAACTATGGAGAATAGTGTTCTTACTCAAAAAGATGAATTGCCAACTTTCTGTTATGGATAAAAGCCTTAGGGTGGGTTATTTAAAAACTGCAAATAATCGATAGCCTGAGAAGCAAGACATAGATATATTCAGTACTACTGTTTCTACTCAATTTGCTTGAGCTGTATACATTAACAAAACAGTTGCTAAATAAGATCATATTAGAGTAGAACATTTTTAGAGGCGATAAAAGATTATTTTCTTTCAGTATTAAAAAATGTATAAAATGTTTACTGTGTTAGAACACAAAAGAAGTGAAACTAACATTGATTGATTTTTTACTATGTCCTTATTTTCTGACATATAGAGATCCTAAATATTCTGCAGAAGACACTGAGATTCCATGAAATAAAATACCTCACACAGAATTTCCTCAGATACTGGATGGAGCAAGATGTGTATAAGAGACAGAAATAAAATACAGTCAATAAAGAAACATCTATATATGAAGTTGCTAGGTATATTAATAAACTTAATTTACAATAATACTTAGTAAAGACATATATAATTCAATGTAAACAAAAAAAGTGACATCACCCCAATTACACAACTTTAAGATAGAAATTCCACCCAGACTGATAGTAACAATTATCCACTTAACTTCTTTAGTGGTCTTCTCAAAGACAGTTCAAACATAAGCCAAACCTAATTATCCTTCCAAACCTAAAAAATTTCTACTCCAGCCTCATCTGTTAATAAGAAATGTCATCATCAAATCAATTTGCTTACATAAAAGAAAATACGGGCATTATAAACGATCTCTCTTCTCCCTCTTTCATATTCAAATGATCACTAAGACATAAACTTTATCTTTTGTGTATTCATTGGAAAAAGTGATATAATAATGAGAGTTTCACAGCACTGTAAATATTAAGCAAGAATATTTGATACTTAGCATTGTTTTCTAATAGTTTTGATTAACAGTGTAACATCTGATTGAATTCATACTTTAAATGTCAAAAGCAAAGTTCAAAGTCATTTTTTAAAAAACTAGTGTGGTAACTGAATTTGGGTCATTTTAAAGGTAAAGCTTTAGAAACTCAGAAAATTCATTTTTTTAAACAGATACTATGTCACACATTTCAGTTCAAAAGAGCTTTCAGCTGCATGAGATTACATTGAGTACAATTAGTTTTAGTAGAATCTTTATATGGATACAAACATTTAGACATCTGTAAGAAAAGGCACAATATGCATTTAAAAAGAAATTCTACAAATTATAGAGTCTAAGTTTTAAAGATGTAAGTCTTAACCATTAGTATATTTGGTGATTATTATTGATAGTCATAGCGATCAATGAGCTTAATAATTGCTACTGAGGTGTAATTATTGATACAAAAATACTAGAATCTATTTCTAAATGATGCTGCTGCTACTGCTGCTAACTCGCTTTAGTAGTGTATGACTCCATGTGACCGCATAGAAGGCAGCCCACCAGACTCCGCCATACCTGGGATTCTCCAAGCAAGAATACTGGAGTGGGTTGCCATTTCCTTCTCCAATGCATGAAAGGGAAAATAAAAGTGAAGTTGCTCAGTCGTGTCCAACTCTTAGCGACCCCATGTACTGAAGCCTACCAGGCTTCTCTATCCATGTGATTTTCCAGGCAAGAGTACTGGAGTTGGGTGCCATTGCCTTCTCCATTCTAAATGATGAAATAAGGATAATTTACTTCTAATATTTCTTCTGCCTTTAAGCATTGCCTCTTTTCTCATATATTAACTTTATTTATGAACTAAGCTAGAATTCAGTGCTCATAATAAACAAGATTTGACATATCTGCAATTGGATAAGCTCTTTTCTCCATTTTAATCTTAATACAAGGGTTTCTAATTTAAGCATTGAAAGCTAAAGGGAACCCTATAAGGTCTGTCAATTTCATCCACAAAGCTCTTTTGTTAGATAGTTCTATCAAAAGTTAGACAATTCATTTAATAGGAAAATAACTGATCAGTAGAAAAACAAATTGTATCCTTAATGCATGGACAGATCATTGGATTACTGCTAATCTATCATTAGTCAAGCAGAATCTCCTTTTGAAGGAGCCTTGCAGTCCATGTCATAAACTGATTAAAAATCAGTGAACAAGTACCTTCTACCTTTGTTGTATATTAATGAGAAATATTTTATCCCAGAAAGCTTTTTGAACTAGTAATTTTTAGCTTCCTGAAACTACAGCATATTGAAGCCATGTGAGCACAAAATCTTTCCCAGTTGTTAATATAAAAAATACATTTTAAAATTGATTTAAATTAGAATTTTCTTTTTTATGTGGTATTGTTAGTCTTTCTACTCAAATTCTTAAACCTGAGCATGTAATGCAGTAGTATCACTCGTCTCTTCATGTGTGAATATTTGCTTGTACTAAGCCAAACTAGACAAAGGAAAGAGCATTGTGTATGTGTTTATGGAGGGTGGCACAAAAGAAAATAATTATGCAAAAACTGACAACTATGGAGAATAGTGTTCTTACTCAAAAAGATGAATTGCCAACTTTCTGTTATGGATAAAAGCCTTAGGGTGGGTTATTTAAAAACTGCAAATAATCGATAGCCTGAGAAGCAAGACATAGATATATTCAGTACTACTGTTTCTACTCAATTTGCTTGAGCTGTATACATTAACAAAACAGTTGCTAAATAAGATCATATTAGAGTAGAACATTTTTAGAGGCGATAAAAGATTATTTTCTTTCAGTATTAAAAAATGTATAAAATGTTTACTGTGTTAGAACACAAAAGAAGTGAAACTAACATTGATTGATTTTTTACTATGTCCTTATTTTCTGACATATAGAGATCCTAAATATTCTGCAGAAGACACTGAGATTCCATGAAATAAAATACCTCACACAGAATTTCCTCAGATACTGGATGGAGCAAGGGTTCAAACCCAGTTACTCAAGATCCATGAGTAAGCTCCGGGAGTTGGTGATGGACAGGGAAGCCTGGAGTGCTGCAGTCCATGGAATCAGAGTCAGACACGACTGAGCAACTGAACTAAACTGAACTGAAGGCCCATTCTCTTACAGCAACAAACCCAAATCTCAAATATGAAACACCCCACAATGTCTGATATTTTCCAGACATTAAAGATATTGGTACAAAAGTAAATTTTCAATGAAGTATTTCTTTCACAGTAGGGAAGTAAACTAGGAACTATGCCTGCCAAAATTCCAGGCAGCATACTCTGAACATTTGGTTAGTAATTTCATTGAAAGGATAAAGCATATTTCAAATGTTTATTTTTTAAATTGTTTTAATAACCAAAGAATGGATATAAACTCCAAAAAGAGGAAGAGGAAAAATGTGAAAGAACCCAGTTATTCAATTTCTCAAATTTTTAAGAGGCAGATGTTGTCATATACAAAAATAGATAAATAAAATGTTAATGAGTTGGCATAACTTGTCTGGAATTGACTTTTTCAACAGCTATTTACATGTCAAATATGTTTATTCCTTGACACAAAAATTCTTCATCTAGGCATTTATACCTTTGAAATAAATATGTATGGGGCTGAAGTTCTAGTCATAGCATCAAAACGAAGCAAGCAAGTGTCATTTGTATCGGATTAGCTAATTAAAATATTGATCCATTATAAGATGGCATATTGTTCAACCATTAAAAAGGATATTTATTGATATATGAATACATCTACGGCCCACTGTAAAATTATAAAAGCTATTTCCAAAACAAACAGTTCATAAATTATGGCCCCACTTGTATAATCTATCTTTCATAGAGAGAATGTTCACCTTCTAAAATATTTCTTCTCTCTGATGGGTGTTTGTGTGATTTCTACTTTCTTCTTTTAAAAGTTAAAATTTTAAAGTTACACACAGGTCAATTTTTTTAAATTTTATTTCTACTTTATTTTACTTTACAATACTATATTGGTTTTACCAGTTCAATTTTATATACATATATATAAAAAAGACAGCAGTTAAAAACAATAACCAAATGTTACTACTGTTCCTCCTTCTACTGATACTAGTAATAATGGAACGTGGATTTTAAGTCATTGATCTTGTATTTAATCGTTGGCAACTTTCGTTAATCATTCTCCTTAAATCTTATTTTTTGGCTTATAATATTCTAGCTAAGGTCTTTATTTTATTTCAGCTACACAGTAGCAGTAGTCCTTCAATTCCACAACTAATTTCTTTCATCTTCAATGAATTCAATACACAGCCATTCTAAAAGCAAGAAATGGTTGAGAAAATACCTTAAGAATTTCAGAATGATCTAACTAGAATGTTAAAAATGATATCATATTCCTCTCTCATCTCCTTTTTTCCTTATTCTTCTCCCTTTCCATGGATACACTGTTGGATATGAATCATAGGCAAAGGCCTGGTTATAGGTTGTTTGAATTATTGATAATCATTTTTATTAATGTTCTTTAAAAATAAACAATCTATAATTTCTTTAAACACATTTAAAGTTTACTCATAAAGTACAAACACACTGGAATACAAATACTGGAACAGCCTGGCCTCTAAGATTACGATCTTATTCATTATAGCTTTATTTTCTCTTCACTCCCTTTTCTCCATGTGTTTCATTAGTAACTGATGAATCACAATGGTAAATACCAACTCTACTTCTCTAACTTCTGAATTTTCTTATGTTGATTCCTCTTGCAGCAAAATCTTCTTCAAAAATTTCCACCTCTGTCAAAGCCCCAAATATTTCTACCCTCTATCCAAATTCTATTATCTTCCTAAACCTTCTGAGAGTCTTATATACATAATTAGCATCTCTCAGCCTCACTTTCCAGTCAGATATTTTATTTTTCTTAAAAGAACAGTCTTAATAAAGTATCAAATATGAATACTGTGACCAGAGCCAGAAATATCTGCTCTCCTTCACTCACTGGTTTTCATACATGTCACGGGACAATGTATATTCACACATTTCATAGACTATACACTGGTACTAAATGTAAGAGATTATTATTTTAATTACATGTGTATTACTTTCTACTTACAAAGTGGTTCTGTCCTTAAATGTGAATTTATTAAATAGCCCAAGGATTTTAAGAAATGATCAACTGCTAACGCCAAGGCCAAATGACCTAAGCAAAAGCTGGACAATGTTTGTCACAGTTCAGTTTGTAGTATCCGGTAACTCCTGGCAATGCTTAGACAGCTGGTTACCAAATATGAGCATGCTTCTGAATCCTTTATGATGCTTACCAAAATGTACATTTCCAGCATATCAGTCAGAATCATTTATTCAGATGTCTGTGGGGTAGGAAAGGGAAGTGACAATCTGCATTTTTTAAGTATTCCCACCTGATTTTTGAGTTAGTGGTCTGGGGGTAGTCCCACTTTGTAAAGCATTCTCTCAACAATGGGACACTCATAAGTATTTCTAAATAAAGATTTATAGCCTGTGGAGATTACTAGAATAACTTGTAGTTAAATAAAATTCTTATGAAAATGCGACAACTATTGTTCACTTTCCAGTTCAAAATCAGAGCTAGAATTTTAGGTTCTCAAACTCAAATAATCGCTTGCTTTGTCAAAGTTAAAACAAAATAACCTCCATATATCTTTTGAATAAGCCCGTAGGTCTCATGCATGGAAAGTGGAAGAAGCTCTTAAGAACTGATTATAAGCATAACTGATAAAAGGAAATGAATTTCCAGTGTCACTTTTTTTCTTATGCAACACTATTGAATAACCATCTGGACCCGACAATTTATTTCCTGAATGTCTTCAGTAAGACTTCACATTTCCTCTCCAGAAAAAAAACAAAAACAAAAACCACAGTTTGAAAGGATTTTGCTTATTAGTGGAATTTTTTGCTAATTGCAGTCTTCAAAGTCTAAATTAAATCTGATTTGGTTACCCTGAGACACACAATATCAGGGTATATTGTATTAATCCTTAAATGCCTTCTTAATTACTACTGCCTTTTTAGTACATAGTTTATCTGTTTTTTCCTCTAAATGATTCCAATTAAGTTTTGATTGGCCTTTTTTTCCCCCCATTGCCTGAAATTATAAATTAAATCTTATCTTCTTTTCACTTAATAGATTTGTTCATTCAGCATAAAGAGAAATTCGGTTGTACTAATCATTTAAACCATAAACTTGCCCCTGGAAATTGTTAACATTCTAAAGGTATTTGTACCTATTTGTTTTTACTATTATTATTTTTAAGCTGTTAATCAGTTCATCTGATTCTTTCTTCTTAGATCTCTATTGTTTTATAGATTCATGACACCAGTGTCAATAATGGGTCTTTCAAATTGCCTTTATTTTCTCTTGCACTCTCAGCTCAATATTTTTAACAAGTCTTCTTTGGGAGGTAATATCTCTTTGGGGACTAACTGTAAATTTAAGTCTTAAATGACATTTTGATTCCCATATTTCTTTTAAATTAACTTTTGATTAGCTATTGTAATGAAAAACAATAGTGAAACAGAAAATTAATAGCCATTTTGTCTTCCCTGTTTGCTCCAATGACAACAAAGAGTAATTCTAACTTCCCGTCACTGAAATGGACAAGGAACATACCCAAGAGAGATTCTGCTAGTACAACAGAAACACCCCCTGCTCCTAATTATGGATTATGTAGTTGCTTCTGGACTACATAAGGAAATCTGTTTTCTATTCCTAATGAGCTGATGTTATAAAGAGAAGATCCAAAAGATCAAAGTGGGCATCTAATAGAGTTCTTAAAATCAGAAGTGAGTGCTTTAAAATAACAGATGATTAGCTAGCATTTTTATAATATCATTTTCAACAAACTTTGAAAATTGATGTAAATCTAATGTGTTTGGAGTAATAAAAAAATTGAGTTTTATTCTAAAAATGAGTTTTTTAAACTTATACAAACATGATCTTTATCAAATTGACTGAAAATAAATTGTTTTAACATTTCAAATATATAAACTAATGTATTTATTGCTTGCTTTTGAGAATTAAAACTCTAAAATTTCATAGGAATTTGGTCAATTTCAACATTACAATATTCTCCTTTATATACTTATAAGTCAGAATTGTCCATCGAAAATATTGAACCAGAAAATAACTTGAAGATAAGACACTATAAAACCAGAGTAGCTGAGAGAAAAGAGACTCACTGTCGCCACAAATA
>SJYC01045260.1:0-20097 GCA_006408675.1 Madoqua kirkii | reverse complement strand
AATATATTCAAATTATATGGGAAGAGGTAAAATTGTCACTATGTGTAGATGACATGATACTCTATATAGAAAACACAAAAACATTAGAAATAATAAATGAACTCAGCAAGGTAGCAGAATACCAAATTAATATATAGAAATCTGTTGAATTTTTGTATACTAATAATGAAAGATCATAAAATGTAAGCAAAAAATAAAAAACTTTTAAAAAATTGCATTAAAAATATCAAGGAATAAACTTAACCAAAGCAATAAGAGATCTGCATGCTGATAGCCACAAAACATTGATAGAGAAAACAAGATGATTCCAAGTCATGGAAAAGCATCCCATGCTCTTGGAATGGAAAAATTAATACTGTCAAAATGACCACAGTACTCAAAGCATTCGAGAGACTGAAAGCTTTTCCCATCCAAATTTCCTATGCCATTTTTCACTCAACTGCAACACATTCATATGCCACAAAAGACCCCAAATTGCCAAAGCAATCCTGAGAGAAAAGAACAAAGCTGAAGGCATAACACTTCCAAACTTCAGACAATATTATCAAGCTACTGTAATTAAAACAACATCACATTGGCACAAAACCAGACATAAAGATTAATGGAACTGTAGAGATCCCAGAACTAAACTCAATCAGCAATGGTCAGTTAAGCTATGATAAAAGAGACAAGAATTTACAAGGGAGAAAATGCAATCTCTTCCACAAATGCTGTTGGAAAAGCTGGACAGTCAATGAAAATCAATGAAATTTGTCCATTCCTTCATACCATATACAAAAATTAACTTTAACTGGCGTTAAAGTTTATGATACCATAAAACTCCTAGAAGAAAATATGAGAAAAACATACAGTAACATAAAGCATAGCAATATTTTCTTACACCAGTCTTCTCAGGCAAAAGAACTAAAAGCAAAAATAAACAAATGAACCCTAAACAAACTTAAAATCTTTTGCAAAGGAAAGAAAATCATCAACAAAATGAAAAAACAACCTTTGGAATCAGAAAACATATTTATAAATGATGCAACTGACAAGAGATTAATATTCAAAATATAGAACTCAATATTAAAACAAACAAAAATAGCTAAATCATGTTGATGTATGGCAAACCCAATACAATATTGTAAAGTAATTAACCTCCAATTAAAATAAATAAATTAAAAAAATATATGGGCAAAAGACTTAAATGAAAAATGACATGCAGATCACCAACAAGTAAAAGAAAAGTTGCTCAACATTGTTAATTAATAGGGAAATGCAAATCAAAACCAGAATAGGGTATCACCTCACACATGGCAAAAATTGCCATTGTCAAAATTTCCACAAACAATAAATGTTGGAGAGAGTGTGGAGATAAGAGAACCCTCCTACACTGTTGGTGAGAATGTAAATTGGTGCAACGATTATAAAAAGCAGTACGGAAATTTCTTTAAAAAATCTAAAAAAGAGATACCATATGATCCACCAATACCACTCTTGGACTCATACCCAGAAAAATCATAATTCTAATTTGAAAAGATACATGTGCCTCAATGTTCATAGCAGTGCTGTTTATAATAGCCAAGACATGAAAATAACCCAATTAGCCAGCAATAGATGATAATTAAGAAGTATACATATATACACACACATATATAAGATGTGTATATACATATATACACATACACACACATAGATATATAGACACATATGTAGAAACACACACACACACACATATACACACACATGCACACACAATCAATATTGCCATTTGCAGCAACATAGACTGACCTAGAAAATATCATACTAAGTGAACTAAGTCAGACAAAGAAAAATATTATATGATAACACTTATATGTGGTATCTAAAAAATAATACAAGTGAAGAACTCATTTATTAAGAAGTATACATATATACACACACATATATAAGATGTGTATATACATATATACACATACACACACATAGATATATAGACACATATGTAGAAACACACACACACACACATATACACACACATGCACACACAATCAATATTGCCATTTGCAGCAATATAGACTGACCTAGAAAATATCATACTAAGTGAACTAAGTCAGACAAAGAAAAATATTATATGATAACACTTATATGTGGTATCTAAAAAATAATACAAGTGAAGAACTCATTTATAAAACACAGACTCACAGACATAGAAAATAAATACATGAATACTATAGGAGAAAGAGGGGAAAGGACAAATAAGAGTATAAGATTAATGAATACAAACTACTATAAGTAAAATAGATAAGCAAAGGGAACTATATTCAGTAAACAACAATAACCTGTAATTGAAAAATATAAATATTTATATATAACTGAATCACTTTGCTGTATACCTGAAATTAGCACAATAAGTCAAATATATTGTAAAAAGAAATGTGTGTACACAGGAAAACTACCTGCATGTAGCTTATATTTATAAGGGTTAAATGATTAGGCATATATACAACTATAAAGACATTCTTAGAAGACAAACTTTACTATGAGAACACAAATGCAACTTTCAGAAAAATGCTTCTTAACTACATGTTGACTTCTAGTATTCCTGTCCTTTTGTTTTGGTAGCACAGGAAAGAGAAAGATGAGTAAGACAAGATTTCTGTTTTCCAAGATTTTGTACTTTGACATTAGGTCATGAACTCATTGAGTATAGGATGTTATTAATCTCTGTATACTAACTCCTAAGAATGCAGTGTTCAAAATAAGTATTAAATAAGTTTATAGAAAATGAGCGTAGTAGAGGGAAAGAGAAGGTAGCCAAATACGCAAACACACAGATCTTCACACCATGTCATTAACAATCCAGTTCAGCCCATGATTTCCCAAGAAACAGAGAAAAATTGTGTTAAAACAACTCAAGACACTTGTCTACAAAAATGACACAAAAATACAGACTTTGCTAAAATAAAGAAATGTGGACTACCTTTACACAGGTGTAAGAATAACATGCTTAGATGACAGAATAAGTGGAACCCCCTTTGTGTAAGTTTGAATAAGAGGGCGACTCAATGAACATGAGTTTGGGTGAACTCCGGGAGTTGGTGATGGACACGGAGGCCTGGTGTGCTGCGATTAATGGGGTCACAAGAGTCGGACACAACTGAATGACTGAACTGAACTGATGCTCTAAAGATATATTTCACAAAGCTTCCAAATGGGAATCCTTAGACTTCCCATTAGTAAACAGCCTTAGACTGTCTATAAGAATTGGTCCCAAATGCCAGATGCTAGCTGTGTTCTCTGCCTCAGTGAAATATATATATATATATATAAAAGTAGAATATGCAGAAAAAAATTCATAAAGTTAAATGTATGTAGCCCAAAAAAACAATTACTTTCCCTTAATGAATAAGCAAACTATAAACTGTCATTAAAATAAAAACAAATGGGCTTGCATAGGTTTTGCACACATCTTAAACTTCTCAAGTTCCAGAGATATTTTATAGAACAGATATTTTAAAAATATGGCTAAGAGAGTTATATGTTTCTTTTAAGTGCCTGATGTTATATTTTGGTTATTGAAAGATGAATAGATGCTTCAGTTCAGTTCAGTCACTCAGTCATGTCTGACTCTTTACGACCCCATGGACTGCAGCACACCAGGCCTCCCTGTTAATTACCATCTCCCAGAGTTTACTCAAACTCATTTCCCTTGAGTCTGTGATGCCATCCAATCATCTCATTCTCTGTTGTCCCCTTCTTCTCCTGCCTTCAATCTTTCCCAGCATAGGGTCTTTTCAAATGAGTCAGTTCTTTGTACCAGGTGGCCAAAATATTGGATTTTAGCTTCAGCATCAGTTCTTCCAATGAATGTGCAGGACTGATCTTCTTTAGGATGGACTGGTTGGATCTCCTTGCAGTCCAAGGGACTCTCAAGAGTCTTCTTCCAACATCACAGTTCGAAAGCATCAATTCTTTGGTGTTTAGCTTTCTTTATAGTCCAACTCTCACATCCATAGATGACTATTGGAAAAACCATAACTTTGACTAGATGGACCTTTGTTGGCAAAGTAATGTCTCTGCTTAGCTAGGTAAATAGTTGATATGCAAATAGATATATAGAAACACACACACACACATATTAAACATCAGCAGAGAGAAAAAAAACTGTGAAGTTGAAAACAATAACTACATTTATATGAATATATAAACAAATCAAGTGCAACTTATCTTTTATATAGTTAAATAAATGTTACATTTACCTTATCTGTTAGATTTTCTTGAGTATCAGCTCTGTGGTGATAGATAGCACATTTTGAGGTTTCAGTTTTACTACCATCCATATTTTATTTAACTTTCTCTTGGGCTTTCATCCCTCATTTGCAAAAACAGTATATTTTATTAAACCTTGGGACAGTAATCATTTTGATAATAAATATATGGGATAGTTATATTTAATTCAGTTCAGTTCAGTAGCTCAGTCATGTCCAACTCTTTGTGACCCCATGAATCGCAGCACACCAGGCCTCCCTGTCTATCACCAACTCCTGAAGTTTACCCAAACTCATGTCCATCGAGTCAGTGATGCCATTCAGCCATCTCATCCTCTGTTGTCCCCTTCTCCTCCTGCCCTCAATCCCTCCTAGCATCAGGGTCTTTTCCAATGAGTCAACTCTTCGCATGAGGTTGCCAAAGTATTGGAGTTTCAGCTTCAACATCAGTCCTTCCAATGAACACCCAGGACTGGTTTCCTTTAAGATGGACTGGTTGAATATCATTGCAGTCCAAGGGACTCTCAAAGAGTCTTCACCAACACTACAGTTCAAAAGCATCAATTCTTTGGTGCTCAGCTTTCTTTATAGTCCAACTCTCACATCCATACCTGACTACGGGAAAAACCATAGCCTTGACTTTGTTGGCAAAGTAATATCTCTGCTTTTTAATATGTTATCTAGGTTGGTCATAACTTTCCTTTCAAGGAGTAAGTGTCTTTTAATTTCATGGCTGCAATCACCATCTGCAGTGATTTTGGAGCCCCAAAAATAAAGTCTGACACTGTTTCCACTGTTTCCCCATCTATTTTCCATGGAGTGATGGGACCAGACGCCATGATCTTCGTTTTCTGAATGTTGAGCTTTAAGCCAACTTTTTCACTCTTCTCTTTCACTTTCATCAAGAGGCTTTTTAATTTCTGTTCACTTTCTGCCATAAGGTTAATTAACATCAATTAAATATTTATTTTCACTTAGGCACAATAAAGAGTTAAGAATTTAAAAAATAAATTTTATAAACCCTGAGGCAAACAGAGAAGGATAAGCCACTTGTTGGAAGCTTCACATTGTGAATTATTTATCAGATAAATTTATTATTTTTATTATCATTTATGTTACAGATTTATCAAAAACTACAAATTAAACAAGTTATAAAAATGTCATCAGCTCAATTCAGTGGCTCAGTCACACAACTCTTTGTGACCTCATGAATTGCAGCACGCCAGGCCTCCCTGTCCATCACCAACTCCCAGAGTTCACTCAGACTCACATCTGCCCACCTTATAGTCATAAAGTCATTTGTAACATAATATCTCTTTGCTGCTCTAAAATTTTCTAATATCTCTTCTTTCTGCTTGTGCTGTGAAAAGGGCTCTTCAGTTAAAAAAATTCAAATGATAATTCAAAAAGAATCTATAATTGGATATTTGGGGTGTGGTAATGCTAGAAGTAATCTTTAGTTCTGGTTACCTGCATTTTAGTCAACCAAATTCTATGGAATGTAACCGAACAGCATTTGCGTTCTACATGTATGACTTCTGCTGAGTTCTATATTTTCAAGCACAATGGTATATTGTTAAAATTTGGTAATAATCAATATCTAGTTACTTTCATTTCATTTCTGAGTTACTAATCACCATTTTTTTTTTCAAAAAAAAACATTAAAAAAATCTTATTGATTTCTGCTTTAGTAAATTATGTAATTTAGGTCTCTATGTCCATAATCCTGCCAACATAAGGGAAATAAGTGTCTGTGATGCTTTAACAAATAGGTAAATTAATTTAGAACTCTAAAAGGAATTATCTCTGTTAGAGCTTTTTAAAAAGTATCAGCAAGTTAAAAATACCCCATTTTTAAAAATTCTCACTTGGAAGAATCTGAGTTCTGTTTTTACCAACCAAGCGCCATGAAAAGGTCACAACAGTGGGGCTTCTGTTTGCTAAGAGCCCTGTTTCTTGCCCTCACTGAAATCAGAGGGACAATTAAAGCTTCAGCAGTTGAAAATTATCCATTAATTAGAATTAGAAGCAAGAAGCCGTGAAGTATAAGTGATAACCATAAATCAGAACAATTAGTCTGTCTAGAAGAGCAACATGATCTAATCAGAATCAGCATACCAGCTGCTCATTTAATCTGGGGTTGTATTTTATTTTTTTACTCCTTGTGAGATAACCCTGCAGAAGTAGCTTAGATCTGACAAATATACATTCTTCAGAATTATTCTTTACTTCAAGATATTAATACAATGATATCATTTTTACAAAAGCTTTTTAATTTGAAGAGAAATATATGATATTCAAAATGTGAAATTCCCTAACTATAATTACACATTTTAACCTAAGATCAATATAGCACTTAAATTGGAAAAGATACCGAGCCATATATTTTTCCTGTTTTTGATATTGATTAAAACTAATATGACTCAGTATCTTTTATGTTGCCATTTTAATATTGGCTTTGGGCTATATGTTAGGCTCTTATAAGGAAAATTGTTTTATAATTTAAAAAATCAATGTTTCTCAAATCATTTTTAAATTCCATATTTTCTCAGTGATTCCTGTGAACTTTAAGTAGAAAAATAACTGTGTTAAATGTGTACACATCGAGGACATTAAGAAATACAATAAGAACAGCTCCTATACAGATACTGAATGACATGTATTATTCATTCTGAGAAGAGCTAAGAAGTTTCATATAGGAAGACTCAGTTCAGTTCAGTTCAGTTCAGTTCAGTCACTCAGCCGTGTCCAACTCTTTGCCACCCCATGAATCGCAGCACGCCAGGCCTCCCTGTCCATTTCCAACTCCCAGAGTTCACTCAGACTCATGTCCATTGAGTCGGTAATGCTATCCAGCCATCTCATCCTCTGTCATCCCCTTCTCCTCCTGCCCCCAGTCCCTCCCAGCATCAGAGTCTTTTCCAATGAGTCAACTCTTCTCATGAGGTGACCAAAGGACTGGAGTTTTAGCTTCAGCATCAGTCCTTCCAGTGAATACCCAGGGTTGATCTCCTTTACAATAGACTGGTTGGATCTCCCTGAAGTCCAAGAGACTCTCAAGAGTCTTCTCCAACACCACAGTTCAAAAGCATCAATTCTTTGGTGCTCAGCTTTCTTCACAGTCCAACTCTCACATCCATACATGACTACTGGAAAAACCATAGCCTTGACTAGATGGACCTTTGTTGGCAAAGTAATGTCTCTGCTTTTCAATATGCTATCTAGGAGTAAGCATCTTTTAATTTCATGGCTGCAATCACCATCTGCAGTGATTTTGGAGCTCTTCACAGTCCAACTCTCACATCCATACATGACTACTGGAAAAACCATAGCCTTGACTAGATGGACCATTGTTGGCAAAGTAATGTCTCTGCTTTTCAATATGCCATCTAGGTTGGGCATAACTTTCCTTCCAAGGAGTGTCTTAATTTCATGGCTTCCCGGGTAGTCACTAATCTCTCTATTCATACTAGCCTGCAGCGCCACCAGGAGTCATTATATACTGTTGCATATAGTATTTGCTGTTTCATTTCATATTTATGCAGCCAGTATATCTGAAGTCACAGAATTGTTCCCAATTGTATCTTCAGTTCTTAGTTATTGGATGTTCTTAAAAAACATGTGCTAGGTTAACTTCCAGTGAAAGAATACTTTTCAGAGCAAACTAAAACCCTAGTATTCCTCAGAAAGTGCATTTTGAGCACATGAAGAAACTTTCCTTTATTGGATCCTTAATTGATTAAGAAATAATAATAGATGTTTAGAATCTTACAGTATTATAAAAATTTTAAAATATATCAGGAAAGGACATAATCATGAGTGTACAACTCAAAAAAGTTCAGGAAGTGAACACATTCATAAGCAAAATGTAAAGTAAAACTGAAACATTAACAAAAACCATAGACGCCCCCTCTTGTTATTGTCTGGTCACTACTCTTCCCCAGCTAGATAAAGGTAAGCACTCTCCTGAGTTATAGTATCATGTGTGTGTAATAGTATCATAGTTTCTGTGTCTTTTTTTAAAACTTACACAAATGGAGTTATAGAGTGTGTTATGTTTGCCTTCTTTCACTCAGTCTTACCTTTGTAAAATTCATCTGTTACATATTGTTTATTTTATTCTGATTGCTTTGTTATTCTATTGTACCACCATTTTTAATTTATTCTTCAGTTGATGGACCTTCAGGTTTTTCAGTTTGTGTATATATTGAGTAGTCCTATTATAAACATTCTTGTCTTTTGGTGTCTGTGTGTTCATTTATATTTAATATTCCTAGGAGTTAGACTGCTGTGCCTTAAGATATGCACACATATTTATCTTTTTGTTTCAGCTTTAAGATATTGCAAAATAGTTTTCAACTCTGGTTTTTTGAAAACTAGCAAAGAGTGAGAGTTCCAGTTGCTCCATACCCTTGTCAACATTTGATATTATCTTTTAATTTTAAACACTGATGAGTGTGTAATGTTATATTGTAATTTTATTTTTATTTTATGTTACTGTAATTTTAATTAGTGGTTCCCTGATGATTCCTTAAATAAGCACATTTTTCACATGGTTATTTTTATTAGGGTATATCCTTGTGAATTGCATAAGTCTTTTGTCTGTTTTTCTTTTAAGGTATTTGCCCTTTTTCTGATTGATCTTTAGAAGTTCCTTATATATTCTTGGTATAAATACTTTTTTAGAAGTATGTATTGCAAATATTCTCTCCCATTCTATGCTTAGCATTTTAACTCTCTTGAGATATCTTTGAAAAACAAAACTTAACTTAGTCTAATTTTCCAATATTTTTTATTTATGGTTTGAACTTTTTGTATTTTCTTTAAATCTTTGCATGTGTCAAAGTCATGAAAGTATCATTGTACGGTGCTTCTGAAAAATCAGTTACTTTACTTTTTACATTTAGAGCTGTAATCCTCCTGAAATTAATTTTTTTCATGTTAATCAGGTTAGGGTCAAATTGCTTTTTTTCATATAGATATCCAAATGACTACATCACCTATTGAAAAGAAGCTGCATTCCCAATTATTTTCTGATGTGTCATTTTTTTCATAAATCAGGGGTCCATAGTTCTGTACAAGTTTTTTCTCCCATTTTTCTCTTTGTTTATCCTGTAATACCATATTGCTTTTTAAGTAATAATTCATTATACAGATATACCAGTTTTTTTTTTAATTAATTACTTTCTGGTTGCACTGGGTCTTTGTTGCTGCATGCAGGCTTTTCTCTAGTTGGGGAGAGTAGGGGCTACTCTTTGTTGCTGTGCACGGGCTTCTGATGGCAGTGGCTTCTCTTGTTGCAGAGCACAGGCTCTAGGTGTATGGGCTTCAGTAATTGCAGCATGTGGGCTCAGCAGTTGAGACTCATGGGCTCTGGAGCATGGAGTCAGTACTTATGGCAGTCGAGTTACTCCACAGCATGCAGAATCTTCCCTAATCAGGGATTGAACCCATGTCCCCTGAGTTGACATAGGGAGTCTTATCCACTGTACCACCCAGGGAAGTCCTGCAATACCATATTGTCTTCTTAATTAGTATACTTAATAATAGGTTTTATTATCTGATTGTTAAGTCTTCTAGTTTTACTCTTTCCTTTAAAATTATTTTAGTTATTATTGTCCCTTTGTATTTCCCTATAAACTTTATTGACTCCCCTGGTGGCTCAGATGGTTAAGCGTCTGTCTACAATGCAGGAGACCCAGGTTTGATCTGTGGGTCAGGAAGATCCGCTGGAGAAGGAAATGGCAATCCACTCCAGTACTATTGCCTGGAAAATCCCATGGACAGAGGAGCCTGGTAGGCTACAGTCCATGGGGTCACAAAGAGTCAGACACGACTGAGCGATTTCACTTTCACTTTCATAAACTTTATTATTTTTAATATTTTTATTTATTTGGCTGTGCCTGGTCTTAGTTGTGGCATGTGGAGTTTTAGTTGCAGCATGTGGGATCTATTAATAGTTCTCTGGCCAAGGACTGAACTCAGGCCCCCTGCATTGGGAGCATGGTGCCTTATCCACTGGACCATCAGGGAAGTCTCCATATAAACTTTAGATTCATCTTGTTACCTTTCACAAAGAAACATACTAAAGTTTTGTTTAGGATTTTATTGCATTTATAGATTGACTGGGAAGAACTGACATATTCCCAGCATTGCTGCTGCTGCTGCTAAGTCACTTCAGTCGTGTCTGACTCTGTGTGACCCCATAGACGACAGCTTACCAGGCTCTGCCAACCCTGGGATTCTCCAAGCAAGAACACTGGAGTGGGTTGCCATTTCCTTCTCCAGTGCATGAAAGTGAAAAGTGAAAGTGAAGTCGCTCAGTTCCAGTATTGGAACATTATATATCCCTCTGTTTATTCAGGTACTTAACTTTTCTCAATATTTTATATTTTTCAGTGTATAAGTTTTATGGATATTCTGTTAGGTTTGTTTCTAGAAATTTGACATTTATGAAACTTGTAAACGATAACTTGGAATTCTTCATTTTCTGGGCTTTGTTGCTATATAGGAATACAATTATTATTTGCATGTAGACTTATATCCAGTGGCATTACTAACTTCATTTATTAATCCTAACAGTCTGCGGATTCTTTATGACTTTTAATGTATACAGTCATATCATTTTAAAAAATAATCATATTTGTTTATTTAGTTTTGGTTGTTGTAGGTCTTCATTGCTGCAAAGTCTTTCCCTAGTTGCCTCAGTCAGGGGCTACCCTCTAATTGCAGAGAGTGGGCTTCTCATTGTGGTGGCTTCTTTCCTTGCAGAGCATGGGCTCCAGGGCAGTCTGGCTTGACTAGCTGAGCTACTCCTGGGCTGTAGAGCACAGGCTCAATAGCTGTGGCACACAGGCTTAGTTACTTTGAGGCATGTGGGATCCTCCCAGATCAAGGGTTAAAACTGTGTCTCCTGCATTGGCAGGTGGCTTCTTTACCACTGAGTGACCAGGGAAGCCCCATTGTCATTTTTTTAAAAAGACCTCTTATTTCATCCCTTCCAATTACTGTGCATTTTTTCCACTGCTTAGAACCTGCAGTAAAACAATGAAATGAAATAGTATAAGCAGGCATTCTTATTTAATTCTTGATCACTGAAGAAAAGTTTTAAATAATTTTCCATTAAGTATAATGTTTATTGTAAATTTTAAAATACTTTCTGAAAGTTCCCTTCTGTTTTCAGTCTGCTAACAACTGTGTGTGCTAAATTTTATCAAGTGATTTTTTTCTATATCTATTGAGGTAAGCATATGATTTTTCTCCTTTACCTATTAATGTGATAAATTATATTGATAGATTTTAAATATTATTTATATTCCCTGAATAAGTTTTCTCATACTTTATTATTTCCCTTTCATATATTTCTGAATTTCATTTGTTGATATTTTGTTTAGAATTTTTCCATTTGTTTTTTTAAGAGAGATTGGTCTCTAATTTTCCTTCCTTATGATGTCCTATTCAGATCTGGATGTCATAATTCATTGAAGTCATTCTGGTACCCAAATAATCTGGGAAATATTCCATTTTTTCTATCTTCCAAAAGATTTTATATTATTATGGATATGCAAAAAAGAAATTAGGAATAAGCCCCAAAACATAGAGTAAAAAATATGGTGTTTTATAATATGATGATAGTTGTATCATATACAACAGTAAGCCATTACAAACCTAAAATACTTGAGTAGAAAAACAGAATTTTATTTAATTTATTTAAAGTATATCACCTAACAATTCATAGAGTAGATGGGAAGCACAGAAACTGGAAACAGAGAAAGAAAAATTAGATTGGAAATGTGTGGGGAAAATCTGGAGAATGTGTTTAAATCTGATTTTTAATAATGATGATGAGTGCTAATAATGTTTAAATGAGGCAGAAGCCAAATTTACTGTAAAATGAACTTCTTTCTTGTACTTAGTATTTGTAAAAACACTGATAAACAATTGGCATTTCTGCAGTCACTGGTCTTCTGAACTGTAGAAGTGGGGCCAGAGAATAAGAGATATGCAGGAGAGACCATGGAGAGGAAGAGTAATAGGACTTAGAAGTTAATTATGTATCATAGATACTATGCTGAAGCTGAAATCAGTCAAATGACTCATTTTCAAATGAGATGGATGATTATGCTTTTAATAAAACCTGAGAGTCCACAAGGAAGAGAGTTTTCTGAGGGAAGAATATAGGTTTTGCTTTATACACAGAATTTATTTGAAATCTTAGGTCTTGTACTGAAGGTAAAGAAAAAAGCTGAGAGAATTCAAGTAATCATTTGAATGAAGAGGTAGTTTAACCAAGATTAAAAATGAATTGATAATTGAAAGTTACAAACATCTAGTAAGTCATGAAGATATAATCAAACTAATATTATGCTATATGTAAATTATATACCAACAAAAAAAAACATAAATTCACTTTGGGAGACAATATATAAATTAGGGGGTAATCTAGAGAAAGACCTTCTGTCATGTTGATACTTATAGAGTTGATAACAAAAGAGGAATGCAGAAAGAAAATGACAAATCAGAACCCTCCATGTATCACAGCCTTGTTGTGGTGAAGAAATGAAGGAAGGAAGGAAGGAAGGAAGGAAGGAAGGAAGGAAGGAAGGCAGGAAGGAAGGAAAGAAGGAAGGAAGGAAGTCGTTCAGTCTTGTCTGACTCTTTGCCACCCCATGGACTATAGCCTATCAGTCTCTTCTGTCCATGGGAGTTTCCAGGCAAGAATATTGGAGTGGGTTGCCATTTCCTTCTCCAGGGGATCTTCCAGACCCAGGGATTAAATCCTGGTCTCCCACATTGTAGCCAGACATGAAGGGACTTGTATAATTCAATGAAGTTATGAGTCTATAAAGTTATGAGTCTGAATGTTGTGTCCATGAATCAAGGTAAATTGGATGTAGTCAAGTAGGAGATAGCAAGATTAAACATCAACCTCTTAGGAATCAGTGAACTAAAATGGATAGGAATGGGAGAATTAAATTTAGATAACCATTAAATCTAGTACTATAGGCAAGAATCCCATAAGAAGAAATGAAGTAGCCCTCACAGTCAACAAAAGAGACTGAAATGCAGTTCCTGGGTGCAATCTTAAAAAAACTAAAAGATCTCAATCCATTTCCAAGGCAAGCTATTCAACACCACAGTAATCCAAGTCAATGCCTCAACCACTGATGCCAAAGAAGTTGAAGGTCAGCAATTCTGTGAAGACCTCCAACACCTTCTAGACTAATCCCCCCAAAAGATGACCTTTTAATCATAGGGGATTGGAATTCAAAAGGAGTAAGTCAAGAGATACCAGGAATAACAGGCAAGTTTTCCCTTGGAGTATACAATGAAGCAGGGCAAAAGCTAACAGAGTCTTTTCAAGAAAACATATTGGTCGCAGAAAACACCCTTTTCCAACAAGCCTAGAGGCTACTGTACACATGGACATCACCAGATAGTCAATTTCTAAATCAGATTGATTGTGTTCTTTACAGCCAGAAGTGAAGAAGCACTATACAGTTAGCAAAAACAAGACCTAGAGCTGACTGTGGCTCAGATCATCAGCTCCTTATTTCAAAATTCAGGCTTAAACTGAAGAAAGCAGGGAAAACCACTAGACAATTCGGGTATGACTGGAATCAAATATATATATATAGTAGAGGTGAAGAATAGAAACTAAGGATTAGACCTTTTGGAGTGCCTGAAGAATTGTGAAAGAAGTTCATAACATTATACAGGAGGCAGTGACCAAAGTCATCTAAAGAAAAAGAAATGTAAAAAGGCAAAGTAGTTATCTGAGGAAGGTTACAAAGAGCTAAGGAAAGAAGAGAAGTGAAAGGCAAGGGAGAAAGGGAAAGGTATCCCAACTAAATGCAGAGTTCCAGAGAATAGCAAGGAGATATAAGAAGGCCTTCTTAAATGAAAAATGCAAAAGGAAAATAATAGAGTGGGCAAGACTAGAGATCTGTTGGAAATATCAAGAAATCATTTCATGTAAGGATGAGCACAATAATGGGAAGAAATGGTAAGGACTTAACAGAAGCAGAAGAGATTAATAAGAGGTGCAAGATACATAGAACTATAAAAAAAAATGTCTTAATGACCCAGATAACCACAATAGTATGGTCACCACAATGGTATGCCAGGCTGGATGAAGCACAAGCTGGAATCAAGACTGCCAGGAGAAATATTAACAACCTCAGATATGCAGATGATACTACTCTAATGGCAGAAAGCAAAGAACTAAAGAGCCTCTAGATGAGGCTGCAAGAGAAAAGTGAAAAGGCTTGCTGCAAACTCAGCTCTAAAAAACTAAGGTCATCACATCCAGTTCCATCACTTCATGGCAAATAGAAGGAGAACAAGTGGAAGCAGTGACAGATTTTATTTTCTTGGGCTGCAAAATCACTGTGGATGGTGTCCACAGCCATGGAATTAAAAGACATTTGCTCTTTGGAAGAAAAGCTATGACAAAATTAGTGTATTAAAAAGCAGTGACATCATTTTTCTGATAAAGGTCTGTATATTCAAAGCTATAGCTTTTCCAGTAGCCATGTACAGATGTGAGAGCTGGACCATAAAGAAAGCTAAGTGCAGAAGAATTGATGCTTTCAAATTGTGGTACTGGAGAAGACTCCTGAGAGCCCCTTGGACTGCAAGGAGGTCAAACCAGTCAATCTTCCAGGAAATCAACCCTGAATAGTCATTGGAAGGACTGATGCTGATACTCCAATAATTTGGCCACCTGATGCAAAGTGCTGACACTGGAAAAGACTCTCATATGGGAAAGATTGAAGGCAAAGGAGAAGGGGGTGGCAGAGGATGAGATGATTAGACAGCATTGCCAACTCAATGGACCTGAATTTGAGCAAACTTAGAGAGACAGTGGAGGACTAAGGAGCTTGGGGTGCTGTAGTCCACTGAGTTACAAAAAGTTGGACAATGACTTAGTAACTGAACGACAACAAAAGGAGTGTGGAAAGAGAAAGGTCAATCAGAACTGAACAAAATACAATATTATGGCACCCAAGAAGGCCCAGAGTTTCTTAGTGGGCTCTTTCTGCTTCAGATGTTCCAAAGATACCAGTAAGACTAAGAAAATTTTTACATTTAATGACTAGAGGTTTCTAGTGATTTTCTAAGGAAGTAATATAATTTCATCTGCTGGAGTGGGACTTGGAGAGGAATAGATTCTAGGTGAATAATTAATGGAGAGAAGACAAATAACGAAGTTAGTAAATCCAAACCATTTTTTAAAGAAAGTGAGTAATGAAAAAAATGGAAGAGAATGAGACATTTCAGAGGGATGTGCTTTTTGAAATAGAAATTCACTTCAAATGTGTCTCTCATAGATCAAGGAACTGGAGAAGGCAGCTTAGTCAAAAACAGTGGCAACTCATTGTTTATTGAGTGATTTCAAAAGAAGGGAAGTATTAAGTCATTATTAATTAGTGTAGTTAGTGGTTAGCTTCTTGATATGATTTATAAGAAGAAAGTGAGATGGAGGAACAAATTAAAAAATAAAGATTCAGAGTCTCTGACTCTATTTTGGTGCACACCATGGAGACAATTTAATACTATTTCCTTTGTAAACAGAATACATTTTATCATGAAAACTCAAACTTTCATGATACCCTGAATTCTTTTGTTGATTTATTTTAACACATAAAACCTTGGTAGCCAATGTGTGATTCATATACCAGAACATTAGAATCATCTGACAGTTTATTAGAAATGCAGAAACTTTGGTTCCACCCCAGACTTACTGAATTACCAGCTGAACTTTCATAAAGAACACAGGCAATTAATATGTACATTAAAATCATGAGAAACAGGTTTATAACATAATAAAGCAAATAATATATTACCATTTGCATATCTATAGCTGATGATTTGGCTATCTGTTAATTTATTATATACAGTCTATTTTTTTGGAAGAACATTTGTTGATAAAAAAGTCTTTTTTTTTTTCCAAGAACCAATATAAATTTAATTTGTTCTTAGAAACTGGGGAGATTAAAAACATAATAATATAACCATAAAGAGCTAAAGTTTGAGCAAAAGTATATGCTATATCATAAAGTGGAATTACAAACATATACAATGAGCACTTTTTTCTTTTTGAAAAATAAATCCTTGATTAATTTGAGTTCTTTATTAAATGGTTCTCCAAGATGACTAAAATCAGACTGGCTTTGAAAATATAGATGTCAATTACTTGCACATTATATTAGCATTTCACAAACTCAAGTATGGAACATCCACAAACAGCAGATTAGTAGTTAAGGTTTAGGCCAACAAAAGGATTATGGTTTACTGTAGCTTACTAAAAAAAAAGTTAACAGATCTTATTCCTTTACCTGGGTTAGACTTCCCTGGTGGCTCAGACTGTTAAGCGTGTGTCTACAATGCGGGAGACCTGGGTTCCAGCCCTGGGTTGGGAAGATCCCCTGGAGAAGGAAATGGCAATCCACTCCAGGACTATTGCCTGGAAAATCCCATGGACAGAGGAACCTGGTAGGCTACAGTCTATGGGGTCGCAAAGAGTTGGACACGACTGAGCAACTTCACTTCTTCATTACTTCATTCATAGATTAAAAAACATTTAAATCCACTAGATATATTATTTCAAATTATTATTCACTACTCTATATCAAAGAAATAGAGGAAAACAACAGAATGGGAAAGACTAGAGATCTCTTCAAGAAAATTAGAGATACCAAGGGAACATTCCATGCAAAGATGGGCTCGATAAAGGACAGAAATGGTCTAGACCTAACAGAAGCAGAAGATATTAAGAAGAGGTAGCAAGAATACACAGAAAAACTATACAAAAGAGATCTTCATAACCCAGATAATTATGATGATGTAATCACTAATCTAGAGCCAGACATCTTGGAATGTGAAGTCAAGTGGGCCTTAGAAAGCATCACTACAAACAAAGCTAGTGGAGGTGATGGGATTCCAGTTGAGCTGTTTTGAATCCTGAAAGATGATGTCGTGAAAGTGCTGCACTCAATATCCCAGCAAATTTGGAAAACTCAGCAGTGGCCACAGGACTGGGAAAGGTCAGTTTTTATTCCAATTACAAAGAAAGGCAATGCCAAAGAATGCTCAAACTACTGCACAATTGCACTCATCTCACATGCTAGGAAAGTAATGCTCAAAATTCTCCAAGCCAGATTTCAGCAATACATGAACCATGAACTCCCTGATGTTCAAGGTGGTTTTAGAAATGGCAGAAGAACCAGAGAACAAATTGAAAACATCCACTGGATCATGGAAAAAGCAAGAGAGTTCCAGAAAAACATCTATTTCTGCATTATTGACTATGCCAAAGCCTTTGACTGCGTGGATCACAATAAACTGTGGAAAATTCTTCAAGGGATGGGATGCCAGACCACCTGACCTGCCTCTTGAGAAATCTGTATGCAAGTCAGGAAGCAACAGTTAGAACTGGACAGGGAACAACAGACTGGTTCCAAATAGGAAAAGGAGTACATCAAGGCTGTATATTGTCATCCTGCTTATTTAACTTCTATGCAGAGTACATCATGAGAAACGCTGGACTGGAAGAAACACAAGCTGCAATCAAAATTGCCGGGAGAAATGTCAATAACCTGAGATATGCAGATGACACCACCCTTATGGCAGAGAGTGAAGAGGAAATGAAAAGCCTCTTGATGAAAGTGAAAGAGGAGAGTGAAAAAGTTGGCTTAAAGCTCAACATTCAGAAAACGAAGATCATGGCATCTGGTCCCATCACTACATGGGAAATAGATGGGGAAACAGTGGCACCAGTGTCAGACTTTATATTTTTTACTAAAAAGCCTCTTGATGAAAGTGAAAGAGGAGAGTGAAAAAGTTGGCTTAAAGCTCAACATTCAGAAAACGAAGATCATGGCATCTGGTCCCATCACTACATGGGAAATAGATGGGGAAACAGTGGCAACAGTGTCAGACTTTATATTTTTGGGCTCCAAAATCACTGCAGATGGTGACTGCAGCCACGATATTAGAAGATGCTTATTCCTTTGAAGAATAGTTATGACCAACCTAGATAGTATGTTCAAAAGCAGAAACATTACTTTGCCAACTAAGGTCCGTCTAGTCAAGGCTATGGTTTTCCCTGTGGTCATGTATGGATGTGAGAGTTGGACTGTGAGGAAAGCTGGGCACCGATGAATTGATGCTTTTGAACTGTGGTGTTGGAGAAGATTCTTGAGAGTCCCTTGGACCGCAAGGAGATCCAATCAGTCCATTCTGAAGGAGATCAACCCTGGGATTTCTTTGGAAGGAATGATGCTGAAGCTGAAACTCCAGTACTTTGGCCACCTCATGCGAAGAGTTGACCCATTGGAAAAGACTCTAATGCTGGGAGGGATTTGGGGTAGGAGGAGAAGGGGACGACCGAAGATGAGATGGCTGGATGGCATCACAGACTCGATGGACATGAGTCTGAGTAAACTCCGAGAGATGGTGATGAACATGGAGGCCTGGCATGCTGCGATTCATGGGTTCGCAAAAAGTCGGACATGACTGAGCGACTGAACTGAATCTATATCTATGGCTAAAGCAAATCAAAAGAAAATGTTGAAAGAGCATCTCATTTGTGATGCCCCATGGGCTTCTCTGATAGTTCAATTGGTAAAGAATCCACCGGCAATGCAGGAGACCCTAGTTTGATTCTTGGGTTGGGAAGATCCCCTGGAGAAGGAAAGGCTACGCACTCCAGTATTCTGGCCTAGAGAATTCCATGGACTGTATAGTCCATGGGGACCCAAAGAGTCGGACACAATTGAGTGACTTTCACTTCACTATGGATGGTGAAAGAAAGACAGCCACAAATTATCTGATGATTCTCCAGTTAAAGGGTTCAGTGTAATTCCTCTCACTCTGAATGTAGACTAGAATCTGTGACTAACTCGAACAAAACAATGAAGTCAAAGTTATATGATGGGATTTTCAAAGCTATCTCAGAACTACTCCTGCAACTTCTGCCTGAGTTTTTTGGGGGACTTGATTCATCTGCCGTCTACTTGAGACCCCCATGATGGAAGTTCACAGGCAGGTGCTCTTGTTGACAGTCTCTGCAAAGTCCAGCCTACTGATCATATCCATCAAAGCACTAGACAAAAATGAAACCATCTTACACACTCCAGATCAATCATCTTCCAGGTTAATGCCATTGCATAATACCTGTTGATGCCTCACAGAACAGAGGAATATCCATCCAAGCCCTGTCCAAATTCTTGACTTCAAAACTCAAGGAAGAAAATAATATGGAGGTTGTTTTAAGCCATGAGTGTTTGGGTAGTATACTAAATAGTGATATATAAATTAACTGGTTCCTAAAGTTACATATTTTTTGTATGCCATCCTTTCACTCTCCTTTTTAATGGGATAAATGTGAGCAATTGTTAATGCTACACAGAGCACTTCACATAGAGCTAGAAATTAATCTTATATACTTCGTTGCATCTTAGGTCAAGTACTATTCAGTAAACATTCACTAAATTGCATATGACAGGTAATATTTCAGAATAGTTTCTTCATTTTTATGCTGGTGAATTCATGCTACTGAATTACTACAAATGAGTTAGGATTTGAGAATAATTTTGAAATGTAGAATTAGACATTTTCCATTATGATTAGCTTAATTAGATACAGAAATGAGCCAAGGAAGTATGCAGAGGCTGAAATCCAATATTTTGAAATATAATTATATTGAAATAAAAAGCATATTTTTCTACATTAAAATTATCAAATAGCATTAACATAACATACAAAGTATTTTAATATTTTAATCTATAATTGCCAAGAATGAGATAAATGCTACTATATGAAATAGACACTTGAGTTCTATTCAAGTACTTGAGGTCTTTGT
>SJYC01045259.1:0-29246 GCA_006408675.1 Madoqua kirkii | reverse complement strand
TAGGACATACTAATATATAAAATGGTCAAAGAAGTTTTATCTCATATTTTTTGTTATCTGTGCAGAATGACTTTTCAATTTAGTATTTTTATCATCTTGCCACATTCCTGAGAAAGTCTGACTGTAAGATACATAGTTAATATTTACTCAATCATTTTAAAATTTATTCTATTTTTCTGCCAGTGATGTCAGATAAGACAAAGAGAAAGGCAGCCTTGCTTAGTGGAAAGAGTATCCTAGGCTTCAAAGTTCAAGAAGCCGTGATTTGCATAGCTCTTGGCCAATCTCTTTGAGTACCAGTTTTCTATCTATAAAATGAGAATATCATCTCCTTACAAAGTCTTTGTTTTAAGCTAAATAATCTAGACAGGGGCTTTCCTGGGGGCCCAATGGTTAAGAATCCACCTTGCAGTGCAAAGGACACTGGTTCGATCTCTAGTCCAGGAAAATCCCATATGTCATGAAGCAATTAAGCCCCCGTGCCACAACTACTGAGCTTATGGTCTAGAGACTTCAAACCACAACTACTGAAGCCTGAGCACCCAGAGGCCATGCTCCACAACAGGAGAAGCCGCTCCCAAGAAGAAGCCTGCAAAGTGCAACTAGAGAGTGGCCCCCTCACCACAACCGGAGAAAAGCCTACACACAGCAATGGAGACCCAGCACAGACAAAATAAGATGAATAAAAATAAACAAGCTAAGCAAAACTAACAATTAGTGGCACCTGAGTAATCAATGTTGTTGTTCTTTAGTCGCTAAGTTGTGTCCAATTCTTTTGTGACCCCACGGACCCTAGCCCTCCAGGCTCCTCTGTCCATGGGCTTTCCCAGTTAAGAATACTGGAGTAGATCATAGGATAGTTTTATTCCTAGTGTTTTTTTTTTTTTTAAAGAATCTTCATACCGTTCTCCATAGTGGCTGTATCAATTTGCATTCCCACCAACAGTGCAAGAGGCTTCCCTTTTCTCCACACCCTCTCCAGAGCTTGTTTGTAGACTTCTGGTGATGACCACTCTGACCAGTGTGAAATGATACCTCACTGTAGTTTTGATTTACATTTCTCTAATAATGAGACATGTTGAGCATCATTTTATGTGTTTATTAGCCATATTTATGTCTTTTTAGGAGAAATGTCTGTTTACTTCTTCTGCCCACTTTTTGATTGGGTTGTTTGTTCATATATACTCAGGAAACCATAACTTAAAAGACACATGTACCCCATTGTTCACTGAAGCACTATTTACAGTTGCTAGGACTTGGAAACAACCTAGATATTCATTGACAGATGATTGGATAAAGAAGTTGTGGTACATGTACACAATGAAATATTACTCAATCATAAAAAGGAACATTTTGAATCAGTTCTAAATAGACAGATGAATTTACAGCCTATTATATAGAGTGAAGCAAGTCAGAAAGAGAAAGACAAATATCATATATTAATGCATATATATGGAATCTAGGAAGGTGGTTCTGATGATCCTATTTGCAGGGCAGCAAAGGAGACACAAAGCAGAGACATTACTTTGCCCACTAAGGTCCATCTAGTCAAGGCTATGCTTTTTCCTGTGGTCATGTATGGATGTGAGAGTTGGACTGTGAAGAAAGCTGAGCACTGAAGAACTGATGCTTTTGAACTGTGGTGTTGGAGAAGACTCTTGAGAGTCCCTTGGACTGCAAGGAGACCCAAGCAGTCCATTCTGAAGGAAATCAGCCCTGGGATTTCTTTGGAAGGAATGATGCTAAAGCTGAACCTCCAGTACTTTGGCCACCTCATGCGAAGAGCTGACTCATTGGAAAAGACTCTGATGCTGGGAGGGATTGGGGGCAGGAGGAGAAGGGGATGACCAACGATGAGATGGCTGGATGGCATCAATGACTCGATAAACATGAGTCTGAGTGAACTCTGGGAGTTGATGATGGACAGGAGGCCTGGCGTGCTGCGATTCATGGGGTCGCAAAGAGTTGGACACCACTGAGTGACTGAACTGAACTGAACTGAAAGGAGACACAGATACAAAGAAGAGACATGTTCATGGTAGGGGAGAGGGAGGGTGGGATTAACTGAAAGAGTAGTACTGAAATATATACATTACCATAAGTAAAATGGATAGCTGGTGGGAATTTGTTGTATGATGCAGAACCCAAAGCTGGTGCTCTGTGATAACTTAGAGGGGTGGGATGAGGAGGGAGGTGGGAGGCCAGTTTAGGAGGTGGGAGGGGGGTGATATTTGTATACCCACTGACTCGATGGACATGAGTCTGAGTGAACTCCAGGAGCTGGTGATGGACAGGGAGGCCTGGCGTGCTGCAATTCATGGGGTCGCAAAGAGACGGACAGGACTGAGCGACTGAGCTGAACTGAACTGATATCTGATCCATGCTGATGTTGGGAACCATCACAATATTGTATTTATCTTTCAATAAGAAAATAAAAGTAAAATTAAAAAATAAATGGAGAGAACATAGCACAGTATATAGCAAGTGCTCATAAAGTCTTACTGTGTTGAAGAATTTCTCTTCAATCATATAACTGCATTTTTTAATCTTTTTTTTGTTGCCATTTTCTTTTTCAGGAGCACTAATTGTATGCACTGTTTTAATTACTATAGCTTTTTAGATGTTTAGAGACTGCGAAGTGTGAGTTCCTCAACTTTGTTCTTTATCAAGATTGCTTTGACTCTTCTGGTCCCTTCCATTTCCATATTAATTTTTGAATCAGCTTATCAATTCTGGCAAAAAAAGACAACCAAGATTTTTATGGGGATTCAGCTAAATTTATAGATAAATTGGGAGAGTATTATCATTGTAATAAATTAAGTCTTGTTCCATGGACATACGATGCCTAGCCATTTATTTATCTTCTTTCATTTATTTCAACAGTACTTTGGAGTTTTCAGAGCATAATGTTTGAACTTATTTTTATTATTTTAAATTTTTTGATACTACTATAAGTGGAATTGTAGTTTTCATTTAATTTTCAGATTACTCATTGCTAGTGTGTACAAATAAAAGTGATCTTTGTATACTGACTTTGTATCCTGTAACCTTGTTGAAATCATATTTTATAACTTTCTATGTGTAAATTCTTTAAATTTTTCTATATTCAAGATCATGTCACCTGCAAATAAAGATAGTTTTACTTCTTTTTTGAAAAAAGAATACTGGAGTGGGTTGCCATTTCCTTTGCCAGGGGATCTTCCTGACCCAGGGATAAAACTCACATCTCCTACATTGACAGGTGGATTCTTTACCACTGAGCCACCAAGGAAGCCCTGAATAACCAATAGCTATTTGTTATTATGACTACTACCACCTCTCTCAGAACTAATTTTATTACCACACAATTTATTTTGCAATAGTCACTAATCTGGAGAAAAACACAGTTGCAACATAAGGAAACTACAACATACTCTGTCTATAATCTCTTAATGATGACTATGTATGAAATGTTTTGAATATAAAGTGTTTAATAAACAATCTTGATTATTCTGTAATATTTCACTGAAGTGATCAAACCCACTGTACATCCTAATTTCTCATTAAGTTTTTCTTCCAAAGCATTAACAGACACAAAAACAGGTAAAGGTTACATTCACCATTACTTACAGTATATCATCACACATCAACATATGTTTGCTAATTCTTAAAGACTAAAGTGTATATCTAAATATTTCAAAAGAAATCTAAAAAGATGAAGAACAAGAGAGTGTGAAGGGATGCTAGAATTCATGTATTATATAGAACCATGGTGGTTTATTTCCTAAGTTGTGTCTGACTCATACAACCCCATGCACTGTAGCCTGCCAGGCTCCTCTGTCCATGGGATTCTCCAGGCAAGAATACTGGAGTGGGCTGTCATTTCCTTCTCCATTTCTCTCTTCCTGACCCAGGAATCAAATTTCGGTCACCTGCATTTCAGGCAGATTGTTTGCTAACTGGGCTACAGGGGAAGAACCATATAGAAGCCCTATATAGAACCATATATTTATAGAACCATACATGGAACCTATATAGAAGTCCTATATAGAACCATAGAAAGAGACAAATTAAAAAATCTGAAAACTCTTATATTCATTCAAAAGACTTTCTGCCCATATCCACTGAAATAATTAGATACTAGCAAAAATAAAACAAAGAGCTATTTAAAAGAACTAAAAATGAGAAATGTTGCTCAACACTGATAATCTGTGGTCACAGATAAATAAAAATCTAATATTTAATTAAAATGATCAGCTGTCAAAGCAACAATGACACTGTACATCTAAATATTTTTGAAATATCATAAAGGATTGCATAGACAGTATTTTTGCACTTTTAAAAACATATATTAGTGTTTTGAAGGCAATATTAAATGTCATGTATATACACACAAAGTATATTCTAAAATCTAGGGATATGGTTATCAAACTAAAATAATGTATTGAATGAAATATTTTACTGGCAGCCCTCACATAAGCTAGAGTCTTTAGGGACCACATACCTACGAAAAATTCTTATTACTCACTATCAAGCTTATACAAGATATCCAACATCATGTCATCAACAGGATATAATCTAATTTCTTTTTAACCTATTTCTAGTAGAACCTAATATAGAATAGTCGCAGCTACTTGTTTTGATAGAAAAATAGCCTCTGATGTGCAAAATAATGGTATAAATAAGTCATTTCTAAATAATGCTGCCATATTCATTTTACTAGCACTGGGAGTATTGTTTATATTATCTAGGATGTTATCCGTAAAATAATTCAAAAATCCACATTTTCTGAACTCATCAAGTGGAAAAAGTGTCACATGTGAATAATCAAAAGAAAGTTAAGCTTTTCCTTTAACATACGCATTTTTCCTAAAATATGCTAAGTGTTTAGCTTCTTTCTTTTACCTCCATGTTGTAAAAGTTCATATTATTTTTGGTGACATGTTTATAGCACCCCTACTCCACTGGGCTTCATTCTGCTAAATAAAGGACTATTGAGAACTAGTTATTTGTCTACACAATCAAGGGTTCCACATTGCTATGCTTTTAAATTGTTGTTGCTGCTTAGTCATAAGTCATGTCTGACTCTTTCAAATCCCCATGGACTGTAGCCTGCCAGGCTCCTCTGCCCATGGGATTTCCCAGGCAAGAATACTGGAGTGGGTTACCATTTCCTTCTCCAGGGGATCATCTTGACCCAGGGATCAAACCCACATCTGAATTGGAAGGCAATTCTTTATCACTGAGCCAAAAGGCAAACATGCTTTTCTATGTTTTATGTCTATTACAGTTCTTTCTGATTTTCTCTTTCAATGTCAGTTTTTATTTCCCAAGGACACATGCCTACCTCTAAGAATTCTCTCACTTACCTTCTATATGCCTTGTTTAAATCAGTAATATGAGATAAAGATATGACTAACCTTGGAAGGATTTGCTCAGAACTAAGAATGGGAAACTAAAGGGCACTCAGAGAAGTTCCTCTGTAAGAATTCAGTGCCATTTAATTCAGTTCAGTTGCTCAGTCGTGTCCAGCTCTTTGAGACCCCATGAATCACAGCACACCAGGCCTCCCTGTCCATCACCAATTCCCGGAGTTCACTCAGACTCATGTCCATCAAGTCAGTGATGCCATCCAGCCATCTCATCCTCTGTCGTCCCCTTCTCCTCCTGCCCCCAGTCCCTTCCAGCATCAGTCTTTTCCAATGAGTCAACTCTTCACATGAGGTGGCCAAAAGTGGCTGGCATATATAGTGCATGTTTTGGCTACAGAGTTCTACCTGTTAATACTTTGGAGTTATTCACTGGGTTTGTCATAGTCAAAGAGATATAATGGATTTGTTGAAAATTATGCTTACAGAAAATTCTGCAATTATTAAGCTCAATTTTACTAATTTCAGGGCATATGCCACTGATACAAAAATAAGTATTTACTCTTTCTTTTCACCTGGAGTTCTCTTCCTAGTTTCAATTCCCTTCTTACCTTTTTCTTTTTTTCCTAGTAGAGTTTATTCAGACTGAAAAGAAGGGGAAAGAAGACATTTTCACTTGTCAGATGCAAATTCACTTAAAAGTTTTATGGAAACTTGCATAGTACCTGGCTTCCCATCCATATAATTTAGGATGCCTCTGAAAAGACAACATGACATATTTTCTGCATTTCTATTTAGGTGAAATCTCGTGGCAAATTAAACAAAATACAATTCTTTGAAGTTATAATTTTATTAAAGTGAATTTTTCATGTTTTGCCAATCCCAGATCTTTATGCGTTATATTCGGGTTATATTATATAGCATCAACTGTACCATGGGCTTCTTGAAAACAGTAATCATATCTTTTCATTCCATAGTCTCAATTTCATTAGTAAATGAATATCAAGAGTTTAAGACCATATAACATGTTTCCTTATTTGGAATAAACTAATATATAAATTTTAAGGTAAGAGTACATGGTTTTGCAAGGATTCAAATACCAAAACAGAGCAATATCAAGAAAAAATGATTAGTCATGAATGCCTTATTTTTGTTTGATATTTAATTTTTTTCTTTCAGTTTTACTGAGAAATTGACATATAACACTATCTAAGGTATACAACACAATGATCTGATTTACATACATCATGAAATGATTACCACAGTAAGCTTAGTGAAGACCCATCAATTCATAGAGATTTAAAATTAAAGAAACAGAAAAATGTACTTCTTTCCTTATGATGAGGAGCTTTGGATTTATTATCTTAAAAGAACTTTAAATTCTCTTATAACTTTCTGGATTCCTATTGTATTTCTATTTATCTTACAGGTTGTATCGCTTATTTTGAAGCATTTTCCTCATTATTTATAAAATGTATGTTATAGTTTTTTATAAATTTTCTTAAAATATTTATAAAATGTCATCAAAATTTACTAAATGTTATTGAAACATAATCAACTGCTAGAACTAACTCAATAATCTCTATCTCATATTTGCAATTGCAGGATAATATATATGCACTGTTTCATTGTGGCAAGGGCATACATCTAACATCAAGGCCTACATTCAGGTAGTAAATATAGACCTGAGCACACACACACACACACAAAACCCTGATAAATTAGTATAAAATAAGAAATGTATAATGAGCTATTTGATTTATAGTATTCATTTCCATTTCTTATAAGTACTCTATCTTAATATATGCTACAAAACCTTGCATCTGTTTTAGTAAGTAGTAATTTCATTTCGGCTCTTCTAAAGGGGACAGACAGTATTTGGGTAATGTAGCAGATCGTTTCTATTTAGCAGAGGGTAGATTTAAGTGAACTTTAAAGGGTCAAAAATAATAGTATGGTTTATTCTATGTTATTGTCTCCAGTATGGTTATCACAATTTATATAGCAGCAGCCATTTTACCACATTTTGGAGATTTAGAAACACTCTGTCCACATAGGTTGATTTGCCTGTGTTTATATACATATGGACAGAGGAGCCTGGCATGCTGCAGTCCAAGGGGTTGCAGGAGTTGAACATAACTGGTGACTGAACTTATATATGCATGGATATGCTTACCCTGGAAACTTAATAATTAAGTCTAACTAATAATAATATAATATTTTTCTGCTTTGTAAATGGACTTGTATATTTATGAAACTATCTTCTATTCTGAGTACACTGTAACACAGTAGAAAGCAATTGTTTTGATCACATTCAGCAAACATAAGCTTTTTGCAAGTAGAAAATTTTTTTTAACTTCTTGTGTAAAATAATATAGCTCTCTAGTGTCACTACAATGAATGCCATTTTACTAAGTGTAAAATATCAGAATGAGCTCAATCTGTGTAGCAAATACACTTTAGTGAGTACAGTTTAATGTTTCATTTGATCTTTGTTATAAAGTTGGGTTTCCCTTGTTGCTCAGCTGGTAAAGAATATGCCTGAAATGCAGGAGACCTGGGTTTGATTCCCCGGGTTAGGAAAATTCCCTGGACAAGGGAAAGGCTACCTACTCCAGTATTCTGGCCTAGAGAATTCCATTCACTGTATAGTCCATGGGGTTGTAGAGTCAGACATGACTGAGCAACTTTCACAAAAGTATAATGTATTAATAGAAGGGCATATCACTCCATTTTGTTTTCCTTAAGGAGAGTAAAACTCAAATAAAGTTAAGTAGTTTGGCTTTTTTTAAATAGCTGATCAGTAGCAGAAGGAGGGCAAAAAGCCAAAACTCTAAAATTTAAGTCTTTTGCTCCTTCACATACGAAGAGGTGATTAGAGTTAACCCTTGAATAACAAGGGTTTGAACTGTGCTGGTTCACTTATACATGGATTTTTTTTTCAGTAGTAAATACCACATGACGCAGGGTTGGTTGAATCCAACAAACAGAGTAGCTACACATATGGAGGAGGGTCAACAATAAATTATATGCAAATTTTCAATAGCACTGAAAAAGGGTCCACATTTCTAACCTCCATTTGTTCAAGGGTCAAACTGTGTAATGGAAAGGGTGATTAAGAAATCTATTAAAGATTTAGACCTATGATAATGTAATTTAATTCTTATAAAGAAAGAAATTTGACAGATTTTATCCCAAGTACTTAATTCCGGATTGTGAATTGTGAAAAAAATTCAGTGAATTTAAAGGATTACTAATTATTATTTTAACCACTGAAGAATGATAAAAAGGATCAAAAATGTCACTAGTCCTCCTAGATCTCTAGCTCTTATACTATACATTGTAAAGAACAGCGAAAAAGCGTGTACCACACTTGAGTCCTTGTTTGCTTACAGTGAATGAGATGGAAATTTATCACAAACAATAAAGAAACTATAGATTATGCCAAGTGCAAGATACAGGGTCCAAGCCATAAAATAATGATAATTTAAGGTCAAAATACTTTATTTGTGACTTTTTCAAGCATTATAGAAAACTAAAATAGGTCTGGCCCTGAAAACATGGTTCATTAAAAAACAAATAAAGAAATAAAGAAATAAAAAGTGTTCCAAATCACTCTCTTATCTAGATCAGGGAAGACATTAAACTATTTTATTCATACTCTTTTCTTTTAATGATTTCTTTTTAGAGGTAAGCTTCTGAGAAATATATGAGAAATTGGTCCTATATCCACACACTCCACTGGAATTCTGCTACACGAACTATTGCATGGAAACTTCATCATGTAAGGAGGAAATTCAGTACTTCCTGAGGCCTTGGAACGACTGTGAATGTTTATCCTTGTCTTAGATCCTTTACTGATAGAGCAAGAGGCTACAAATGCTCTACATTTAAGAATCCACTGTAGGACAAGAAGTAGAACTGTGAAAGAAACAGCAGCACCCAGCAGAAGCAGGAGAGGCCCCACAGTGGGCCTGCCAGACTGTCCCATGCCAGCACATTCTTTTTAACCACAGGGACAGTACAGAACATAAGAACAAAATAGTGGTAGAATAAATCATCAATATAATGTTAGCAGGTTGCATTAAACTTATAGCAATTTGTTTCAGTTTTATAGTTTGGACCTTTGGTGAGGCTTAATTTCCTACCCTTCCTTATTAGTCACAGTTTTCTTCTCCAGAATTGTGTCAGATGTGTATAAGAGACAGGTATTTACCAACAGGAAATTTTGACTGAATTTATTTTATTTTGAAATCCTTCTTTTAAGTTAAACAAGATTATACTAGTTTAATTTGAAAGCATGGAGGGAGTTACCTAAGTCACTATAATGTGTGTGTGTTAGTCACTTCAGTCACATCCCACTCTTTGTGAACCTGTGGACTGTAGCCCACCAGGCTCCTCTGTCCATGGCATTTTCGAGGCAAGAATACTGGAGTGGGTTGCCATTTCCTTCTCCAGGGGATCTTCCCAACCCAGTGATCGAATCTGGGTCTCCTGCATTACAGGCAGATTCTTTACCATCTGAGCCACCAAGTTATATATCAATATAGATATGTCAGTTGGTGTATATAAATATGTGTGTATATATATATATAAGTATGTGTTTATATATATATATACAGATCATATATTCACATATGCCATATATATCAATATGTTGAAACCAAATGCTTTGTTGCTATCTACACTGCAGCTTTCAGTGAATAAATATATAACTCTAGCAACAACAAAAATAAAAAAGGTAAGTCAAATGATGATCTAGATTACTTATCATCTTATTTTAAGGGTTGATTGTCAGAGATAAAATATATACTGAAAATAAATGATTTCTATTAGTTACACCCATTTTATTCTAGCAGTTCTCACAAAAGGAAATTTAGCATCCATGTGTACGGTGGCAATGTCTAGAGACAGTTTTGATTGGTATAACTGGTAGGCTGCTCCTGCATATGGTGTGTAGAAGCCATGGACGTTGCAAAACCTTCTACAATACACAGAAAGGTCTTCAGCATAAACAGTCTGAAGGCTGAGAAATGCCAATCCATTCAAATAGCTTTTATTGTGAGTTACAAATGAGATGAATTTACGCAGCCTAAATTAGACGGGTTTGCTTCAGAGCTGTGGCATGACTTCTAAGCTAAACAAATATGTCCAGCTATATGAAGAGCTGTTCACTGGGAAAATAAACCAGTAATAGTTCCCTCAATACTAATACTGCCATTTCAATGCATGAACATACATGATTTCTCCTTTAGGATTCATTCCAACGTTACTGTTTTGTGATCTTGCACCAGGCTTAGTAATACACAAAACTCAAAAATAGCTTTTAACTTAATTTAACCTGCAGAAGTTAATTTTGAATTTCTACAATACAAAACCAAATATAAAATAGCTATAATAAAAGAATAATACCCATTGAATATTTTCTCTCATTTACTTCTGATTTCTTTTATTAGTGAACATGAAAATAGTAACCATCTGGACTGAAAAGGAAACAATAACAGTTCCCTTTGCTAAAAGAAAACAGCAATAACCATAAGCCTGAAGAAATAAAATTCATCACATTTTCTCCCCTATTGCTTGAGCCTAAAGACATACAGACAGGCGACAAGTCTGAGATATAAACATAAACCTTGATTGTGACTTTTAAAACAAAGTTTATTTTAGTTTTTACCTCAGTTCATTAATATTTTTAATTTCCACCATGCCAAAAGCTGATTTTCTCCATCAAAAACAAATTAAACCCTCAAGGAAGGAAAAACCCTAACCTATGAGAAAAGGTTCCTTTTCAGCTTGTCAGGACAGGCATACCTAACTACTGGAATGGCTGACAGCAACTCTCTGCCAGGTAACATAATTATTGGAACACATTACCAGTTTTAAACATGCATGTATCCTTCAGATACTATAATAAATTATTAAACCAATTATTCTGACAAAAGCTTTTATCCAGTTTATCCAGTTGGTCCAGAATAATGTAAATTTATTTGCTCTATTTGAGCACTTGAAACCCAGTAATATACCAGGATGACCTAAAAAACACATTGAAAGTAATCTATTACCTTACCTAGCTTTTAAAAAACTTACATAAAACATTTTCTTATGGTGCTTATTAACTGTTTTCAGTAGAAGGTTATGTGATTGCTTTAGTGACAGAACTGAAAAGATAAACCCTGTGATGGATGAGAAATATATAATTAACTAATAAACAACTCGTTTGCTAAATTAGCCACTAATCTTGTCCAATGTGACTTGTTCGTATCCTTGAAAAACAATCCTAATGTTCAGTATCTCTTAATCTATACACAAACCTCTAAATAAAATAGCTATACATGGAGAAGATTATTTCATTTGATAAATGACCCACTGCATTGATATCCACACTTGCTACTTTAAACGTAAAATGCTCATAGTGTTGCACCTTATTTCTATCAGATATGCTCAGACTTTTTAATATTTTTTTGTTTAAGAACAAAGCTTAAAGGCATAAGTTTTTCTTGTATGTTGTTAAAACAATGCAGAATCAGAGACTGAGGACATTTGAGATGAGAAAAGGAGATTATTATTTTAACCACTGAAGAATGATAAAAAGGATCAAAAATGTCACTAGTCCTCCTAGATCTCTAGCTCTTATACTATACATTGTAAAGAACAGCGAAAAAGCGTGTACCACACTTGAGTCCTTGTTTGCTTACAGTGAATGAGATGGAAATTTATCACAAACAATAAAGAAACTATAGATTATGCCAAGTGCAAGATACAGGGTCCAAGCCATAAAATAATGATAATTTAAGGTCAAAATACTTTATTTGTGACTTTTTCAAGCATTATAGAAAACTAAAATAGGTCTGGCCCTGAAAACATGGTTCATTAAAAAACAAATAAAGAAATAAAGAAATAAAAAGTGTTCCAAATCACTCTCTTATCTAGATCAGGGAAGACATTAAACTATTTTATTCATACTCTTTCTTTTAATGATTTCTTTTTAGTGGTAAGCTTCTGAGAAATATATGAGAAATTGGTCCTATATCCACACACTCCACTGGAATTCTGCTACACGAACTATTGCATGGAAACTTCATCATGTAAGGAGGAAATTCAGTACTTCCTGAGGCCTTGGAACGACTGTGAATGTTTATCCTTGTCTTAGATCCTTTACTGATAGAGCAAGAGGCTACAAATGCTCTACATTTAAGAATCCACTGTAGGACAAGAAGTAGAACTGTGAAAGAAACAGCAGCACCCAGCAGAAGCAGGAGAGGCCCCACAGTGGGCCTGCCAGACTGTCCCATGCCAGCACATTCTTTTTAACCACAGGGACAGTACAGAACATAAGAACAAAATAGTGGTAGAATAAATCATCAATATAATGTTAGCAGGTTGCATTAAACTTATAGCAATTTGTTTCAGTTTTATAGTTTGGACCTTTGGTGAGGCTTAATTTCCTACCCTTCCTTATTAGTCACAGTTTTCTTCTCCAGAATTGTGTCTCAACAATGTAAGTGCTGGGAAACTCTCTGAAGAAACTTCTAAGAAGCTAAATAATCCTCCTAACTTCTAGCCACTCACAAGCCAAACATTTATTTTACATAAAGTTCATATTCAAAATAGAGTGCCTATGATGTAGCTTATTCAGATACATAACAATACAATAAGACAAATGTATTTTTAAAAACAAGTGGTCCATTTGAGGAAAAATTTATTATATACAAATTATTATACAAAAACAACAAATAGTGATTTGCCTCACCAGCGCTTCCTATATTTACAGCTAAGATTAAGTTGCATTTTTGTTGAACTCCTAATTGATATAAATGCTTCTCTTATCAAAGGATTACAGTATATTTTGTATTATAATTATTTTTCAGTGGAGAACCACTGAATTAATACATTTTTACATACCAACTATATAAACTACTTTGATAAATCATTGCAACACTAACTACTAATCTAAAATAAAACTGAAAGTTTCAAGGACTGACTTGGTTTCTGTCCATAATCATACAATTCTGGGCAAGCATGAGACAATTTTGAGAGCTCTTACAATTTGCATGAAACATATTTTGGCATATAAATATAAAAATTGGAAATTATAATGATAATAAGGACACCACTTCACTAGTTTAAATCACTGAGTGAAGTATCAATAGCTCAGTAATGTAGCAGAAGTAATTAGCTAGTTCTTGGCCAAAGATATTAAGCTATTTCTTTTTGTATTATTTTTGAAACAAAGTTAAGATGAATCCAAAGTAAAAATGAATTAAACACATAAAAAAGAAAAAGAAAAGAAGTGAATTAGTATAGAATCTTGAAAGAGGAAATTCTTTCTAAATGTGACATGAAAACCAGAAACAATAGAGTAAAATATTAGAAAATTTAACAAAACAAAAAGTCTCAGTAGCAAAATACAAAACTGCCACTTGTTTGACGTAGTATGAACAGGATGCTAGATCTATTTATATTCACTCAAAACTTTGATATCAGTTCAGTTCAGCCGCTCAGTTGTGTTCGACTCTTTGCAACCCCATGAATCGCAGCACGACAGGCCTCCCTGTTCATCACCATCTCCCCGAGTTCACCCAGACTCGCGTCCATCGAGTCCGTGATGCCATCCAGCCATCTCATTCTCTGTCAACCCCTTCTCCTCCTGCCCCTAATCCCTCCCAGCATTAGAGTCTTTTCCAATGAGTCAACTCTTCGCATGAGGTGGCGAAAGTACTGGAGTTTCAGCTTTAGCATCATTCCTTCCAAAGAAATCCCAGGGTTGAACTCCTTCAGAACGGACTGCTTGGGTCTCCTTGAAGTCCAAGGGACTCTCAAGAGTCTTCTCCAACACCACAGTTCAAAAGCATCAATCCTTTGGCGCTCAGCCTTCTTCACAGTCCAACTCTCACATCCATACATGACCACAGAAAGAACTATAGCCTTGACTAGATGGACCTTAGTCGGCAAAGTAATGTCTCTGCTTTTGAATATGCTATCAAGGTTGGTCATAACTTTACTTCCAAGGAGTAAGCGTCTTTTAATTTCATGGTTGCAGTCACCATCTGCAGTGATTTTGGAGCCCCCCAAAATAAAGTCTGCCACTGTTTCCACTCTTTCCGCTTATATTTGCCATGAAGTGATGGGACCAGATGCCATGATCTTCGTTTTCTGAATGTTGAGCTTTAAGCCAACTTTTTCACTCTCCTCTTTCACTTCATCAAGAGGCGTTTTAGTTCCTCTTCATTTTCTGCCATAAGGGTGGTGTCATCTGCATATCTCAGGTTACTGACATTTCTCCCGGCAATCTTGATTCCAGCTTGTGTTTCTTCCAGTCCAGCATTTCTCATGATGTACTCTGCATATAAATTAAATAAGCAAGGTGACAATATACAGCCTTGACGTAATCCTTTTCCTATTTGAAACCAGTCTGTTGTTCCATGTCAAGTTCTAACTGCTGCTTCCTGAACTGCATACAGATTTCTCAAGAGGTAGGTCAGGTGGTCTGGTATCCCCATCCTTTGAAGAATTTTCCACATTTTTTTGTGATCCACACAGTCAAAGGCTTTGGCATAGTCAATAAAGCAGAAATAGATGTTGTTCTGGAACTCTCTTGCTTTTTTGATGAACCAGCAGATGTTGGCGACTTGATCTCTGGTTCCTCTGCCTTTTCTAAAACCAGCTTGAACATCACGGAGTTAACGGTACACGTATTGCTGAAGCCTGGCTTGGAGAATTTTGAGCATTACTTTACTAGCATGTGAGATGAGTGCAATTGTGCAGTAGTTTGAGCATTCTTTGGCATTGCCTTTCTTTGGGATTGGAATGAAAACTGACCTTTCCCAGTCCTATGGCCACTGCTGAGTTTTCCAAATCTGCTGGCATATTGAGTGCAGCACTTTCATAGCATCATCTTTCAGGACTGGGAATGCTCCACTGGAATCCCATCACCTCCACTAGCTTTGTTTGTAGTGATGCTTTCTAAGGCCCACTTGACTTCACATTCTAAGATGTCTGGCTCTAGATGTAACTGATCACACCATCATGATTATCCGGTCATGAAGATCTTTTTGTACAGTTTTTCTGTGTATTCTTGCCACCTCTTCTTAATATCTTCTGCTTCTGTTAGGTCCAGACCATTTCTGTCCTTTATTGAACCCATCTTTGCATGAAATGTTCCCTTGATATCTCTAATTTTCTTGAAGAGATCTCTAGTCTTTCCCATTCTGCTCTTTTCCTCTGCTTTTATTGAACCCATCTTTGCATGAAATGTTCCCTTGATATCTCTAATTTTCTTGAAGAGATCTCTAGTCTTTCCCATTCTGCTCTTTTCCTCTGCTTTTATTGAACCCATCTTTGCATGAAATGTTCCCTTGATATCTCTAATTTTCTTGAAGAGATCTCTAGTCTTTCCCATTCTGCTCTTTTCCTCTGCTTTTATTGAACCCATCTTTGCATGAAATGTTCCCTTGATATCTCTAATTTTCTTGAAGAGATCTCTAGTCTTTCCCATTCTGCTCTTTTCCTCTGCTTTTATTGAACCCATCTTTGCATGAAATGTTCCCTTGATATCTCTAATTTTCTTGAAGAGATCTCTAGTCTTTCCCATTCTGCTCTTTTCCTCTGCTTTTATTGAACCCATCTTTGCATGAAATGTTCCCTTGATATCTCTAATTTTCTTGAAGAGATCTCTAGTCTTTCCCATTCTGCTCTTTTCCTCTGCTTTTATTGAACCCATCTTTGCATGAAATGTTCCCTTGATATCTCTAATTTTCTTGAAGAGATCTCTAGTCTTTCCCATTCTGCTCTTTTCCTCTGCTTTTATTGAACCCATCTTTGCATGAAATGTTCCCTTGATATCTCTAATTTTCTTGAAGAGATCTCTAGTCTTTCCCATTCTGCTCTTTTCCTCTGCTTTTATTGAACCCATCTTTGCATGAAATGTTCCCTTGATATCTCTAATTTTCTTGAAGAGATCTCTAGTCTTTCCCATTCTGCTCTTTTCCTCTGCTTTTATTGAACCCATCTTTGCATGAAATGTTCCCTTGATATCTCTAATTTTCTTGAAGAGATCTCTAGTCTTTCCCATTCTGTTGTTTTCCTCTATTTCTTTGCATTGATCGCTGAAGAAGGCTTTGTTATCTCTTCTTGCTCTTCTTAGAAACTCTGCATTCAGATGCTTATATCTTTCCTTTTCTCCTTTGCTTTTCACCTCTCGTCTTCTCACAGCTATTTGTAAGGACTCCCCAGACAGCCATTTTGCTTTTTTGCATTTCTTTTCCATGGGTATGGTCTTGATCCCTGTCTCCTGTACAATGTCATGAACCTCATTCCATAGTATTAACACGGAAGGTCAAACAAAAACCTAATGTACTACCAGACATAAGGTAAATGATATCTGAGATTTCACACAGATTTTTAGGTATCTCCAAGGTCCATTTTGCAATTTTGGAATTTAAAGGCAAACACATTTGTTACTGAATAGGAAATATGAATATGTCTCCTTGCTGAGTCTGTCATCATACCAGGTGTTTCCTTCCCAGTGTCTTCTGACTCAGCAAATTTTTGTATCAAGCTTGCACTGTAGTACTGGCCAAGTTATTTATAAACCCTTCCTGGACCTGGCCTATTTGCAAATATATAGCGGAACTATATGTAAGTTTTTTTCTGTATTTTTCAAGTCTCTGTAAATGTGGCATCATTCTTTCATAATTTAAAAAATAAAAAAGAGAAAAAATTTGTGACATATGAAAATGGAAATATGATATAATAAGATTTATGTAATGCAGCAAAAGCAGTTTCCAGAGGGGTTTTTGTAGCAATAAATGATTACATTAAGATGCAACAAAAAGCTCAACTAAACAACCTAACTTCACATCTCAACAAACTAGATTAAGAAAATGAAGACCAAAATTAGTAGAAAGAACAAACTAAGAAATTGGACAATAATACATCTATAAAGATATATATTTTTAGAAACATACAAGCTACAAAGATTAAGTAGTAAAGGAACAGAATATCTAAACAGACTAGTTATTAGTAAGAAGATTGAATGAAAACTTGTCAACAAACAAAAGCCCAGAGTCAGATGGCTTCCCTAGCAATCTCTGCTAAATATTTCAAGAAAAGAGTACCCATACTTATGAAACACTTCCAAAATATTGAAGAAGAGGAAATGTTCCAAATACATTACATGAGACCAGCATTACCCTTATATAAAAAATAGACAAGGGTGCTACAGGAAAATAAAAATATAAGCCAATATGCCTGATGAACATAAATCAAGAATCCTCAAAATATTATCAAACCAATGTCAATAAAACATTTAAAAGATCATATGATCAAGTGATATTTATTGCAGGGATGCAGGGATGATTCAGTAGATACAAATCATTCACTGTGATACATCACATTAACAAAATGAAGGCTAAAAACCATATGATCACTTCAATCACTGCCGGAAAAACAACAGTATTCAACATCCACTCATGATAAAAATCTCAACAAAGTGGACATGGAGGGAAATTAGCTCAGTGTTATAAAGGCCAAGTATAAAAAGAAGACCAAGGTTTGGTAGAAGTGAGCACTGAATCAAGTATAATAATAATAAAGACCATATATGACAAGTCCATAGATAAGATGATCCATGAGGTCGCAAAGAATCGGACACGACTGAGCGACTGAAATGAACTGAACTGAGTGATAAAAGCACAAAGCTTTTCTTCTAAGACCATAACAAGATAATGATGCCTCCTCTCACCACCAATATCTAGCATAGCACTGAAAGTCCTAGCCAGATCTATTTGGTAAGAAAAAGTTAAAAAAAATTTCAATTCAGGAAGCAAGAGGTAAAACTCACTATTTACAGATGACATGAAATTATACAGAGAAATATCTAAAGATATCTCACAAACACATCTGTTAGAATTTAGTAAATTCAATAAAGTGACAAGATAAAAAGCCAATATACAACATCTTATTTTAATATACTAATAATGAACTACCAGAAAGAAACTAAGAAAATAATTCCATTTGTTCAGCTCAGTTCAGTCACTCAGTCATGTCTGACTCTTCACAACCCCATTAACTGCAACACACCAGACCTCCCTGTCCATCATCAACTGCTGGAGTTCACACAAACACATGTCCATTGAGTCAGTGATGCCATCCAATCATCTCATCTTCTGTTGTCCCCTTCTCATCCTATATTCAATCTTTCCCAGCATTAGAGTTTTTTCAAATGAGTTAGCTCTTCACATCAGGTGGCCAAAGTATTGGAGTTTCAGCTTCAACATCAGTCCTTCCAATGAACACCAGGACTGGTCTCCTTTAAGATGGACTGGTTGGATCTCCTTGCTGTTCAAGGGATTCTCAAGAGTCTTCTCCAACACCACAGTTCAGAAGCATCAATTCTTCAGCACTAGCTTTCCTTATAGTCCAACTCTCACATCCATATATGACCACTGGAAAAACCATAGCCTTGACTACACAGACCTATGTTGACAAAGTAATGTCTATGCTTTTAAATATGCTATCTAGGTTAGTGACAACATACCTTCCAAGAGGTAAGCATCTTTTAATTTCATGGCTGCAATCATCATGTGCAGTGATTTTGGAATCCCCCAAAATAAAGTCAGCCACTGTTTCCACTCTTTCCCCATCTATTTGCCATGAAGTCATGGGACCAGATTCCATGATCTTAGGTTTCTGAATGTTGAGTTTTAAGCCAGCTTTTTCATTCTTCTCTTTCACTTTCATCAAGAGGCTTTTGAGTTCCTCTACACTTTCTGCCATAAGGGTGGTGTCATCTGCATATCTGAGGTTATTGATATTTCTCCTGGCAATCTTAGTTCCAGCTTGTGCTTCTTCCCGCCCAGCGTTTCTCATGATGTACTCTGCATATAAATTAAATATGCAGGGTGAGAGACAATCTACAGCCTTGACATTCTCCTTTTCCTCTTTGGAACCAGTCTGTTATTCCATGTCCAGTTCTAACCATTGCTTCCTGACCTGCATACCGGTTTCTCAAGAGGCAGATCAGGTCGTCTGGTATTTCCATCCCTGGAAGAATTTTGCACAGTTTTTTTGTGATCTACACAGTCAAAGGCTTTGATATAGTCAATAAAGCAGAAATAGATATTTTTTTGGAACTCTCTTGCTTTTTTGATGATCCAGCAGATGTTGGCGATTTGATCTCTATTTCCTCTGCCTTTTCTAAAATCAGCTTGAACACCTGGAATTTCACAGTTCATGTATTTTTGAAGTCTGGCTTGGACAATTTTGAGAATTACTTTACTGGCATGTGAGATGAGTGGAACTGTGCAATAGTTTGAGCATCCTTTGGCATTGTCTTTCTTTGGAAAACTGACCTTTTCCAGTCCTGTGGCCACTGCTGAGCTTTCCAAATTTGCTGGCATATTGAGTGTGGCACTTTCACAGCATCATCTTTCAGGAATTGAAATAGCTCAACTGGAATTCCATCATCCCCACTAGCTTTGTTCGTAGTGATGCTACCTAAGGCTCACTTGACTTCACATTCCTAGATGTCTGTTTCTAGATGAATGATCACACCATCGTGATTATCAGGGTCATGAAGATCTTTTTTGTACAGTTCTTCTGTGTTATTCTTGCCACCTCTTCTTAATATCTTCTGCTTCTGTTAAATCTCTACCATTTCTGTCCTTTATTAAGTCCATCCTTGCATGAGCTGTTCCCTTGGTACCACTAATTTTCTTGAAGAGATCTCTAGTGTTTCCCATTCTATTGTTTTCCCCTATTTCTTTGCATTGATCACTGAGGAAGGCTTTCTTGTCTCTCCTCGCTATTCTTGGAACTCTGCATTCAGATGTTTATATCTTTCCTTTTTCCCTTTGCTTTTTGCTTCTCTTCTTTTACAGCTCTTTGTAAGCCTTCCGCAGCCAGTCATTTTGCCTTTTTGCATTTATTTTACTTGGGGATGGTAATGTTCCCTGTCTACTGTACAACGTCATGAACCTCCATCCATAGTTCATCAGGCACTCTATCAGATCTAGTCCCTTAAATATATTTGTCATTTCCATTGTTTAATCATAAGGGATTTGATTTAGGTCATACCTTAATGGTCTGGTGGTTTCCCCACTTTCTTCAATTTAAGTCTGAATTTGGCAATAAGGAGTTCATGATCTGAGCCACAGTCAGCTACCAGTCTTTTTTTGGCTGACTGTATAGAGCTTCTCCATCTTTGGATGCAAAGCATATAATCAACCTAATTTCAGTGTTGGCCATCTGGTGATGTCCATGTGTAGAGTCTTCTCTTGTGTTGTTGTTAGAGGGTGTCTCCTATGACCAGTGTGTTCTCTTGGCCAAACTTTATTAGCCTTTGCCCTGCTTCATTCTGTACTCCAAGGCCAAATTTGCCTGTTACTCCAGGTGTTTCTTGACTTCCTACTTTTGCATTCTAGTCCACTATAATGAAAAGGACATCTTTTTTGGGTGTTAGTTCAAAAAGGTCTTGTAGGTGTTCATAGAACCATTCAACTTCAGCTTCTTAAGTGTTACTGGTTTGGGCATAGACTTGGATTACCATGATATTGAATGGTTTGCCTTGGAAACAAGCAGAGATCACTCTGTTGCTTTGGAGATTTCATCCAAGTACTGCATTTCAGACTCTTTTGTTGACTATCATGGCTATTCCATTTCTTCTATGGGATTCTTGTCCACAGTAGTAGATATAATGGTCATCTGAGTTAAATTCACCCATTCCAGTCCATTTTAATTCACTGAATCCTAGAATGTCAATGTTCACTCTTGCCATCTCCTGTTTGACCACTTACAATTTGCCTTGACTGTAGTTTTATTTAAAAGAGTATGCTTAGGATTAAGTTTAGCCAAAGAGGTAAAAGCCTTGCACAATAAAAATAGTAACACAATGATTAAGGGAAATAAAGACAATACAAATACACAGAAAATTATTTTGTGCTCATGAAGGAGGAATTAACATTGTTAAAATACATGTACTGTCCAGAGCAATATACCAATTCAATGCCATCTCTATTAAAACATGTTATTTTCCACAGAAAGAGAATAAATATCCTAACTGCTAAAAACACTGGATAGCCAAAGCCAACTTTAGAAGGGCAAGCAAGCTGGAAACAATATGCTTACTGATTTCAAGCTATATTACAAAAGTATAGTAATCAGAACACTATGTTCATTGGCAGAAAATAAACAGAGATCAATGGTACAGAATAAAGAGCCCAGAATAAACCCATGTGTGATCAGTTAACTTTTGACAAAGGAGCCAACAATATACAGTGAAGAAAGGACAGTATTTTCAGCAAATGATGTTGGGAAAACTGGATAGCAATACACAAATAAAACAATCATTTTTGTACACCATGCACAAAAATTAACACAAAATAGACTGGAGACATAAACATATACCCTGAAAACATAAAATTCTAATGAAAACAAGCAATTAGCTTCATGACATCAATCTTGCTAATGGTTTTTTGGATTGGACCCCAAAGGCCAAGGTAATAAACACGTAGGATTATATCTACTGGTTAGAAAATCTACAGCAGAGGAACAGAAAGAATCAGTAAAATGGAAAGGCAACCTATGGAATGGGAGAAACTCTTTGCAAATCATATATCTGATAAGGGGCTAACATAAAAAATATATAAAGAACTTTTACAACTCAACAGCAAAAACATTCTGATTTTAAAATGGGCAGAGGATCTGAAGAGAAAGTTTTTCAAAGAAAATAAACAGTTGGCCAACAGGCACTTGAAAAAGAACTCAACATCACTAATCATTAGGAAAATGCAAATCAAAACCAATACTATCACAATGGCTATTATAAAATGGGGAAGAACTAAGTGTTGATGAGGATGTGGTGAAAAGGGAACCTTGGTTCACTGTTGGTGGAAATGTAAGTTGGTATGCCACTATGGAAAACAGTATGGAAATTGCAAAAAAAAGTTAAAAATAGAACTACACTAAGATCCAGAATTAATTATGATTAGATAAATGCACCTGGGTATGTATCTACAGAAAACAAAACACTAATCCCCAAAACATCAGCATCCTCATGCTCACTGCAGCATTATTTACAATAGCCAAGATACGGAAACAATCTAGGTGTCCATCAAATGGATGAACGGATAAAGAAGATACAGTGTATGTGCATGCATAAACACTTAAAAATAAATGTACAGTGGAAAATTATTAAGGCATAAATAAACAATGAAATTTTGCAATTTGCACCAACATGGATGTATCTTGAAGGCACTGTGTTAACTGAAATAAGATAAAGTGTTTTGGTTCATTTCTAGAATCAAAGAGGAAACATCTGTTTCAGATAAGACTAAAAAATAGAATATATATTAAATTCATGAATTGTCTCAACATCAAAAAAATACAGACAGTTGATATGCTGATGAAGAACTTAATGCATCACAATAAGAATGCATTCACTTGTAACAATGAGCACTTTCACCTCAAAGTATGAAAAACTTTTAAAATCCTATTCCAGGCAGATGTTAAGTGGAGAAGTGAGTAACATGAAACACTTATCAAACAAGTGGTAATAAATTTTAAGTGAGCTTACCTCATTTAAAGCTCACTCATCTTGTTGACATTATTTTGGTGGCCAATTTCAAAATCACAACTTCAGTTTTATAACAGAAATGGAAGGAAAGATTTTAAGCAAAAGTGATCTGTGATCCCAAAGGAAAGTTTACCATAGATGTGAGCAGCAACACTTATTCCATAATTCAACCTGCAAGCCTTGGACAATGTACGGAATGATGAAAGAATGAGAGAATTTTCTGTGCAGTTGATAGAAATAATTGTATTTGGAGTGGTAAACTCCTCCCTTTGAATTATCAGACACTGCATTTACAAAAAGAATGTTGTAACATGAACTATTTGATTCTTCTGGGTGTAATACCCTTTTGGTAGAGAGTACCTATTTGTAAGTCTCAAAAAGTAATTTAAAATAACTACAGTCAAAGACATGAAATTAAAGGTCCAAATTTTCTCTAAGTCACTTTTGAGTGAAAATTCTAATCATTCTTAACCTCTCAGAAAATATCCTCCTTAAAATTTCCTTACATATCTGTGGTGAATTGAGCACTGGTGTTAAATCATGAGCAGTTCAAAGAATTCTGTTCATTTCTATTATGGAGGCTTGAGAGAAAATAACGTACATCTTACCAACATGAAATTTGTCTTACAAATATGAAATTTGTCTTACAAACATGAAATATGTCAAAGAATAGATATAAGTATAAAGGAAATATCTATCCACTGACATTCTGTAAAGGAAGTACACAAAAATATCTTCTTTTATAAAAGAAAATGACATTGCAAGCATGAGAACGAAACAAAAAGATCTACAGTAAAGATAAAACATCATCATGCTGTCAGGATGTTTACACTCAACTCTGCATGAGCTTTGGTGAGAATTTAAGATGGCATCTTGTAACTATTTATCAGATACAAAGACAGAGGCTTCTATTCAAAATAGATCATCAAATTTAAAAATAACTTTGGTAATAATTATATGTAGACTCATTTTACAGAGGAGAAAACTGAGACCTAGTGATTGTGATTTGTTTGCAGATGTCACAGGAAAGTCAGTAGTAGAGCTGGCCTACCGTTCATGCTCAAGGAAAATGAAGGTACTCCTTAAGCACAATATCATTTTAATACCTATATTTTTTCAAGCCAAGAATAAGTCACCTGGTGTTTTAAGTTCTTATTTACTTAAGAATATGAGAGCAAAAACCTTAAATCAAGACAATCAGAAAATCTAGGCAGTATACTAAGCTTAGAGAATGACTATGCATTGTTTCAAACTCGGTAATTGGAGAAACTTTAAAAAAAATTAGCATTGTCTCCATATATGACTTTTATTCCCATACAAATGACTCCCTATTGGGAAGTCTGGCTTCAATCACTACATTAAAACAGTGAGAGAAGCTGCAACACACAATTATAAAATACTCTCCAAGAATAAATTTAAGATTTTCCTTACTAAATTTTAAAGTCATAAAGTATATGCTAAAGCACTGCTACATGGTGAGAATAAACACTGCAAAATAATAATAGCATACAATAAATCCTCTAAAATGATGCTCCTAAATGTGACAAATGGAGAAGAGAGGATTTAATGACTATCTTATATTTAATCAAGAAAAAAATAGTCTTACTTTTTAATAGGAATTAATCAAAACATATTTTAACCCTGATATTCTAGACTTGACAAGCACAAAGGAAAATGCTCTGGTTTGATAAAAGGCAATGATACTACTAAGAAGAAAAATGTAAAAGTACAACTTCCCTAATATATTTTTAAGTCTGACTTTAGGATTCTAGAATGATGTGTTTCCATTCAACACAACAGAGATTTTTTAAGAGATGGACATGAGTGTGTCCATGTGTTCTTGGACAGTGTCATGAGTTCTTATGGAACTCTCAGTTATCTACTGCTCAGATCATTTCTGTGTTCATTTGAAGGGTGTAACAATCAAATTATTATTAAGAATTATGGTAGAAAATATTTTAGTGCACTGGAATGTAGAATGAAAAGTCATTTTAAAAAGCACAGAAAACAAAATAAAATTTTAAGTTTTGAATACTAAATAAAACTTTTGGATGTATAATTTATAAGGTATTTTGCTTATTTCTGAAGTAAGGTATACATGAGTGTTAATGAAGGAGGCTTGCCACTATAATCACCCCTTTATGTTTTAATACAGTTCTTTTACCCAGGTTTCTTGATTTCCTTTTCAGGATAGAAAGTATTTACAAATATTCAGATACAGATAGATAGAAGAAAATGTCCACATTTTCTTTTTCTTTTTCAAAAAAGAAATATTTGAGAAGTTTTTCTGTGACAAATACTTTTGTGAATATTAATGAAAAATTGCAGAACTTTTGGAAATTGAACTGAATGTTTTAATATAAAATAATTATTCTTTTAAAATAGCAATGAAAACCATAATTATTTATATATGGATAAGAAAAGTTCTGACCAAACTAGATAGCATATTTAAAAGCAGAGAAATTACTTTGCTGACAAAGGTCTGTCTAGTCAAGGCTATGGTTTTTCCAGTAGTCATGTATGGATGTGAGAGTTGGACTGTGAAGAAGGCTGAGCGCCGAAGAATTGATGCTTTTGAACTGTGGTGTTGGAGAAGACTCTTGAGAGTCCCTTGGACTTCAAGGAAATCCAACCAGTCCATTCCGAAGGAGATCAACCCTGGGACTTCTTTGGAAGGAATGGTGCTAAAGCTGAAACTCCAGTACTTTGGCCACCTCATGCAAAGAGTTGACTCATTGGGAAAGGCTTTGATGCTGGGAGGGATTGGGGGCAGGAGGAGAAGGGGACAACAGAGGATGAGATGGCTGGATGGCATCACTGACTCGATGGACGCGAGTCTGAGTGAACTCCGGAAATTGGTGACAGACAAGGAGGCCTGGCGTGCTGCAATTCATGGGGTCGCAAAGAGTTGGACATGACTGAGCGACTGAACTGAACTGAACTGAACTGAAAATAACTGGAAGTTTTATTCCAAGTCTTTTCTAGCAAGAGACAATTTTAGAGAAGCAGGGATCCATATGGTAACAGTGCAGTTACCATGGGCATGAACCAAGCCTTCATGCGTCTTCAATTTTTAGGAACCAGCACAAACTCTGGTTAAAAAGGGGATCTCAAAAACTAAAATAGAGGCTGTGGTGGGTAGCCATCAGTAAAATAGTATAAAATCCTCTGTATTTAATCCTATTAGCATAGCCCTTGTCCCTTAAAGCCCATTTTGCCACTTACCATTTCTCAGTACCTACAACAAGATGCTATGATTCTCTTTAAGCATGCTTTTTTTTTTTTACCTAAAACTTAACAAGTCAAGTAAAGTTGTATTTCATCCTCAGGTAACTCTATAGTTGCTACCTGACTCAACACTAGATTGATTGGTTTCTGTCTCTGCTCTTGATTGACTGTCCACATATTGTAGAGAACTGTCTTTCTTCAACCTCATTTTATTACTTTTTCATGGTTTTTGGTTCATGGATATTTTAACGCTTTTTTTTTTCTTTTCTGATACTGGAGTTTGTATTCTAAGAGTGGTTTTCAGACTGAGTCAAAGTAGAAATGATTGTTCAAGTGTCTCTTTCAGAAACAAAGGGAGAGGGATGAGTAGGGGAGGATATCAGCTCCCATTTGTAGAGTTTCCCTGATATCACTTGATATTTGTTCGACAGTAAATCTGAGAATTTCAGACAGAGGAAGAAAAATACAACAAATAGAACAATAAATAGGCAATTTTAAAAATTAATTAAAAAAAACAATCAGGTTAGTGTTCCTATTTTTCAATGAGCACCTGGAGAAGTACTGCTTGACTTAGGACAGCAGGCAAGAAATCAAGCAAGGAATGCCATGCTTAATAAGTTACAAAACATTCTTAAAATATGTTAGTACTAAGAGAATGTCAGTAGATTTATCAGAATCTCTATTTAAATAATTTTCAAAAAAGCATTTATTAATATGTGTCAGATAAAAGTGGCTTAAATAAAAATATAGATAATGCACTTTTCCAATAAAAGGACACTTCACCATGTAGTCCAGTTGCTGACATTTGTAGAACCCAATTCAGGGTTGTTATTAGCAAATATGCAAGTCTTATGCCATGCTGGGAAGCAAATTACTAATATGACAATTTTTGCTCAATTCTAAGGATGTATGTTTAACAACTGTAGTCAAGAAATTAAAAGATGCTTGCTCCTTGGAAGAAAAGCTATGACCAAGCTATACAGCATATTAAAAAGCAGAGACATTACTTTGCCAAAAAAGACCTGCCTAGTTAAAGCTATGTTTTTTCTTTCCAATAGTCATGTATGGATGTGAGAGTTGGACTATAAAGAAAGCTGAATGCTGAAGAATTGATGCTTTTGAACTGTGGTGCTTGAGAAGACTCTTGAGAGTCTTTCAAACTGCAAGGAGATGCAACCAGTCAATACTAAAGAAAATGAGTCCTGAATATTCACTGGAAGGACTGATGTTGAAGCTGAAACTCCAATACTTTGGCCACCTGATGCAAAGAGCTCACTCACTGGAAAAGACCCTGATGCTGGGAAAGATTGAAGGTGGGAGGAGAAGGGGATGACAAAATATGAGATGGTTGGATGGCATCACCAACTCAATGGACATAAGTTTGAGCAAACTCTGGATTTGGTGATGGACAAGGAAGCCTGGTGTCCTGCAGTCCATGGGGTTGCATAGAGTCATACATGACTGAGCAACTGAACTGAACTGAACTGATGTTTAATAACTAGCCATCTTCCCAAGATGGAATATATTCCCTTGAAAAGCTTTTCTTAACTCTGATCCTGAAGGTGAAATTAGGTGAGAGGAATAAGCAGAAACAAAAATTAATGGAAGTCAAAATAATGTACCAGTTAAGTCAGCCTGAATTCCAGATGTGATAACTCTGATTCTTAAAAGTTGAATCAATATTATACTGGTAGACTTTACTCTCTCATGACCATTTTAGAGGCTTTTAATGACTGCATGAAATAAAATTAGGTACAATTTGTCACCCACTTTACCCTTCCATGCTAATGGAATTAAATCATTTCAGTTCTAGGTAATTTTTTTTTTTACTTTATTTTACTTTACAGTACAGTATTGGTTTTGGCATACATTGACATGAATCCACCATGGATATACATGAGCTCCCAGACATGAACCCCCCTCCCACCTCCCACCCCACTTCATCCCTCTGGATCATCCTCATGCACCAACCTCAAGCATACTGCATCCTGCATCGAACAGAGACTGGCGATTTGTTTCTTACATGTTAGTTTACATGTTTCAATGTCATTCTCCCAAATCACTCCACTCTCTCCCTCTCCCACAGAGTCCGAAAGTCCACTCTACACATCTGTGTCTCTTTTGCTGTCTTGCATACAGGGTCATCATTACCATCTTTATAAATTACATATGTATGTGTTAGTATACTGTATTGGTGTTTTTCTTTCTGGCTTACTTCACTCTGTATAATTGGCTCCAGTTTCATCCATCTCATTAGAACTGATTCAAATGTATTCTTTTTAATGGCTGAGTAATTGTATACAACTGTTTTTGATATTCATTCCTATTTGCTAACAAAAGAGGTTATGTTTAATTAATTACAGTATAAATGATACTAGTTGGCATATTTGTGGCACTTAAAAGTATTACATCTCTTAAAGAGTAAAACTGAGCTAACACATGGAAGCTTCCACCACACAAGGAAGAAACTCTCCCCTCCAACAAACTGACATAGGAGAGGGTGCTGTTTCATATCAATTCAAAGAGTAAAAAGTTGAAAAAAGATGATGCTAAAAACCCTACCAAAAGAAACTCACCTAAGACAAGGAGACTCTTAGCTTAGGAAAAATGAAATGATTATTTTTTATGGTCCTTAAAATGAATCTTATTCTATATCAGGTAAGACTGAAGAACTAAAAGGATTATTACAAGAGTGTTATTCATTTTCAATTGCAAAGTGTACCGTTTTAAATTAAGATACTTGTTTTGTATCTTATCCCTTTTTAGGTTGCTTGGATCTAAAGATATTTGGGAAATGAATACTGGTTGATGTGTAGCTTTTCCAAGGCCTTTGTTTTGGAAAGGCTGTGATGCCAAGCAAATAAGTTGTACCTCAGATTACCTGGTGACAAAAGAAAACTATTTTTAAATAAAAAATAATATTGCCAAAATATGCCTCTGGAAATGTGACTCCAGATTTCAAATTACATACATACAATGATGCTTATTTTGACAATAACCACTTGATTGATTTAAGCAGACTTTAGGCTGCTATAACAAACCAAGAACAGTATGAAAAGGCAAAATGATAGGATATCAAAAGAGGAATGCCCCAGGTC
>SJYC01045253.1:0-10217 GCA_006408675.1 Madoqua kirkii | reverse complement strand
ATGAATTACTATATTCAAAACAGGAAAATTAAGAGACAAGTTTCACATGTTTTGTAATAACAAAAGCCTTAGAATATTTGTTGATCAAAAATGGCATCAGAGCATCAATTAGGGTTAATAATCATTTTCACATCAATAATGTTTAAAACTTTCATGCAGTGAAACTAAAATATGTGCAGATAATAGATTTAAATACATTCAAATCAACTTGAGTACTTTAGAAATCAAAAGAGGAAAGAGAATCACATATTGCTACACTGAACCCAATATTTTCATCACTTCTATTTCATTATTCAATTAGATGCAGTGACACACTTCCAAATATGTTCAAAGACTCATCCACTCACATAAATGTACAGACGTAAGTGTAAGAACTCCTCTTTTTTTGCAGGGAATGAGGCATGTTAAGTGGTATCTAATAGCTATAATTCTAGGTTCTGTGTTTTGCTTATGCTCTGGCATGACTAGAGGAACAGAAAATCTCAGTAAATGACAGGGAAGCACTTAAAGTTTTCCACCAGTCAAGCAAGAATCCAACTGCCTAACATTCATGGGAGTAGAATTATAGGGTGAAGAGAAAGTACAAAGCTAGATAGTCAGCATTACAGCCAGGATAATGAATTTATCACAGAAAAGCAGTGTCAACAAAGTCAGGGCTGAATTCACAAAAAACACAATCTCCATATCCTAAAATATCCACTTCTCTGGCCAGATAGGAATAATTGGGGTTTTAAACATAGGATTAAGGGTACTTGTTTTGATTTTTCTGAAAGGAACATATACTCCTTTAAGTGGAAATAAGTTGCAAGAGGAAAGGAAGGAGACATATTTCAAAATAGTGGTTTAACTGAACTTAGCATAGGTTAGAATTAAGAGGGGAAAAAAGACTTCAGATGAGAAAATATGGGAAAAGGGAAGAATAAAATGACAAGAATAAAACACCTATAGACTCAATAAGGAAAAATTTAAATATCAAACCTGATAGACAATATATTTGGAAAGCTATGTTTTGATTGGTTATTTTTTTATATATCGTGATGGTAACAAAGTGTTTTCCCTCATAGCTCAGTTGATAAAGAATCTACCTGCAATGCAGGAGACCTGGGTTTGACTCCTGGGTCGGGAAGATCCCTTGGAGCAGAACATGGTAACCCATTTCAGTATTCTTGCCTGGAGAATCCCATAGACAGAGGAACCTGGCGGGTTACAGTCCATGGGGTCACAAGAGTCAGACACAACTTAGCAACTAAACCACTACCATGGTAGTGAAGGGCAGATGGTGACCTATCACCATTTAATTGACATTGTTTAATTGTATTTTTGTGTGAAGCTTTTTTCTTTTTTTGTATTTTTCCAATGCTGTATAGGTTTCTGCAGTACAACAACATGAATCAGTCATAACTATACACATATCCTATCCCTTCTGAGATGCAGATGTAGAGAACAGACTTGTAGACACAGTGGGGGAGGGAGTGAATGGGACAAAGGGAGAAGGTAGCAGCAACATACACACTATTGTGTGTTAGTGGATAGTGGTGAGAAGTTGCTGTATAACACAGGGAGCTCAGTCTGGGGTTCTGTGATGACCTAGAGGGGTGAGATGGGAAGTGGGGGAGGGAAGGCTCAAGAAGAAGGGGACATATGTCCATTTAATTGTTTTAACACAGACATTTTTCTACCAGGTGTAATTTCCCCCTTCCAAACTCATGGCCAGAGACATTTACCAAACCCTGGAGACATTTTTGGTGTCCTAACTCAATAAAAAGGTTTTTTCAGCTTAAAATACCAACCATGTTCTTAGGTTGAGAAACCCTGTTTGAATTAGCGGGGGATATGGGAGCCTCCTGCTACATAAGCTCTTCAAAATCCCTTCCAGGCTGCTTGGACCCAGACCCGGCTGGGCCGTGGCGTGGGCACTGTGGGGGAGTGGCTGTCAGAGACCGCAGTGGCAGGCAACGTGGGCAGCAGGCGCCGGGACACCTGCAGGCACAGCCTCAGGGGGCCCCTTTCCCCTGGACAGTGGAGTGATGAGCCTTTGCAGGTGACCCAGGAGAGAAGGAATGCAATAAGAGTCCCCTCCAAGGGCTGGTGGCCTCCCGCATTGAGACCTATGGAGGCAGGTATCGGGCCTCTGTCTCGAGTCCTCCAGGCAATGTCTCTCCCCGAGGAGGTCTTTTGCTGGATCCCAGCCGCCGACTCCTCCAGGGCTACATCCCCTTCACCACAGGTTCTGGCCCAACCCGACGCCTGTCTCCTCTCAGGCTTCGAGAATCAGAGCCCGAGAAGACACACGGAAGTCTTGGGGTCGGGACACCTCACTCCTCCAAACTCAAGGAAGTCACCAAGGCCCACGAGCTGCAGTTGAGGCTGCATACCTTCAGCATGTTTACGACGCCCCGCCTGCCCCGGGAGGACCCGCAGCACTGGGAGATCGGGGAGGGCAGTGACAACAGCGTGGCCATCGAGAAGTCCTGGAAGGAGCTGGTGCCTGGGCACAAGGAGATGAGCGGGGAACTCTGCCACCAGCAGGAGGCCGTGTGGGGGCTACTGACAACGGAGCTCATCTACGTGCAGAAGCTCAAGATCATGACGGATCTCCTAGCTGAGCTGCGGGTTTGCTGAACTTGCAGCGCGTGGGTCTGCTGACGGAAGAGTCAGCTGAGACCCTGTTTGGAAATGTCCCCAGCCTGATTTGAGCCCACTGGACCCTCTGGGAAGAGGTGCTAGGGCCCACCCTAGAGGAGACACGAGCCTCAGGCCAGCCTCTGGACCCGGTCAGAGGGGCCCGCCCAGTCAGGGCGGCTTCCTGACCTGCAGCCAGCACTTCCAGCCCTACGCCTATACTGCCTGCGAGTGAGGCAGACCACGGCCTACGCCCGGGAGCAGCAGGACCACAACCCTCTCTTCCACATCTTCATGCAGTTGTGTGAGAAGCACAAGCGCTCGGGGAGGCAGATGCTGGGAGACCTGCTCATCAAGCCCCACCAGCGCATCACCAAGTACCCGCTGCTGCTCCAGGCTGTGCTCAAGAGGACCCCCAAGCCCCAGGCGGCCCTGACTGCCATGACTGCAGCGATGGAGTCATTCCTGCGACACATCAACAAGCAGGTGCGCCAGGGCGAAGAGGAGGAGAGCCTGGTGGCTGCGGCCCGGCGCATCGGGCCCTACGAGGTGCTGGAGCCCTCCAGCGAGGAGGTGGAGAAGAACCTGCGACCATTCTCCACCCTGGACCTGATGGCCCCCATGCTGGGGGTCGCTCAGGAGCACACCAGGCAGCTGCTGCTCGAGGGGCCCGCACGTGTGAAGGAGGGATGGGAAGGGAAGCTGGATGTGTACCTGTTCCTGTTCTCTGATGTGCTCCTGGTGACCAAGCCCCCTCGCAAGGCAGACAAAGCCAAGGTTATCCACCCACCCCTCATGCTGGAGAAGCTTGTGTGCCGGCCAATCTGTGATCCCAGCAGCTTCCTGCTGATCCACCTCACTGAATTCCAGTGTGTCTCCAGCGCCCTCACTGTGCACTGTCCCAGCACTGCCGACCGGCCCGGTGGCTGAGGACCCAACAGGCCCAGGCCACCCTGCAAAAGCTGAAGGCAGAGGAGTATATCCAACAGAAGAGGAAGCTCTTGGCCCTCTACTGGAACCGAGATGCGGCGTTCCCGAGCACCAGGCCCTTCGCGCCTTCCCAGGAGGGCTCTCAGAACAGCACCGAGGGCAGTGCTTGCACGTCCTCGACCGTCATCCCCCATCTGGTGGTGACAGAAGACGCAGATGAAGTTGCCCCCTCGGTGCCAGATGATACCTCAGACTCTGGCTACGGCACTCTCATCCCAGGCTTTTCCGAAGAGTCCCACTCCTCACTGAGCCGTCTAAGCTCGAGGGCCCTTCGGCGGGACCCTCGCCTCACCTTCTCCACCCTGGAACTCCGAGATGTCCCTCTGCGTCCCCAGCCTTCTGACCCCAAGGCTCCCCAGTGCTGAAGCGCCCCCTGTACTGCCAGAGGAAGGTGTCCGGAAAGAAGGCAGTCTTCCCAGGGTAGACCCACCGACCTGGTCTGAGAAAGAAGGCCGGACCTCAGCGGGCGAGAATGTGGTGGTGGAAAGCTTGCAGAGGGCCCAGCTCCCGGGGCAGCTGTGCCCCTCGCCAACCCACGCTGGCTCTTCTGATGAAAGCCCCTGGGAGTCCTCAGGGGATGAAGAAGAGGGGTATCTCTTCCAGGGACCTGACTACACCCCATCCCCTTACCCTCTCTGGCCCGAAGAGGACATTCTCCGAGAGATCCGCGAGGAACTGGCCAAATGATCGAGGGCGTCCCTGACCCTAGAGACAGCAGGCCTCGGAAGTGGACTCGAGTCCAGCTGCAGAGGATGCGAGGGTCTCATGTCGGACACTTGGACACATCCCTGTCCACGTCAGAGGTGTGAGGAACACTAAAGACCCTTAGCATTTCTCCAGGAGGAAATCTGTTCTGATGAATGCTGGTCCCCACCTCTACCCTGGGACTCCACCTCAAGGACAGTTCCCCAGGCATCCTGCCTCTCCTGCTCAGGGGACTTTGGGGATCAAGAACTGTACATTGATGTATCACAGATACTCTGAAGCCCCACATAAAGTTGTGTGTGAAAACCACACATACACACACAAACCAGATGTGTATAAGAGACAGCTCATGGCCAGAGACATTTACCAAACCCTGGAGACATTTTTGGTGTCCTAACTCAATAAAAAGGTTTTTTCAGCTTAAAATACCAACCATGTTCTTAGGTTGAGAAACCCTGTTTGAATTAGCGGGGGATATGGGAGCCTCCTGCTACATAAGCTCTTCAAAATCCCTTCCAGGCTGCTTGGACCCAGACCCGGCTGGGCCGTGGCGTGGGCACTGTCGGGGAGTGGCTGTCAGAGACCGCAGTGGCAGGCAACGTGGGCAGCAGGCGCCGGGACACCTGAGAGTGAGTCTTCAGCAAAAAGAGTACTAACCCTAGTCAACAGTCCTACTTAAATATTGCACACCTAGTACTTAATGAAGCCATGCACTGAATTCAGGTTGATCAGATAATAGCCACAAAGATTTGTGTCAATCTGAACCCTATAGGGAACTACATCCTCATTCCTTTTCTCAAATTTTATTTAAGGTCAGAAAATATTTTAGTGGATTATCATTTGTTAGTCTTGCTCTCAAAGCACACTACATTCAAGGTCATATATCATGATGCTTGAAATAATTCAGTTTAAGAGATAGGATATTTGTATAATTTTACAAAGCTAATAATACATCAAATATTAATTCAATAGTTAACAATCAAAATAAAAGGTTTTTGAATATTATTGTTCTATTTTTTAATGTACATAAAATAACTAAATTTCGTTAAGGAAGTCTAAGATATATGGCTATTGAATACTTTCATAAACAAACAATATGTGTATGTAGTGACTTTGACTATAACTAAACTTTGAAAACAGTTGTTACTGTTTAAGATAAACTAAAGTATAATTCTGCACCATTCTCATTTTGTTCATTTCTTTATCCCATTGCTAAGGGTATTTAACCTGTAAACTTCACTGTTTCCTTGATATTGATTTAGTGATATTTACAAACTATAAAACATACCATGTTTTAATTTGTTAGCTGCCTTCAAGGAAATTCTCTGCAAAAGCCAAAAATCTCAGGAGGAAATTCCCTAAAACCGATCATTAATTACAGATGAATTTGTACAGTTAAAAGTGATGTACTTGGGAAAGAAAGAGGAATGTTTTTATTTTTGTAATTCAGAAGAGAAGCCTTAATTTAGAGAAAGCTTAGAAATGGTAAGTATGCATAGCAGTGCAATGCCACAGGACCTATATGTCCTTACTATGTTTTGAGCACAAGAAGTGTTCTTATCAAAGTATATCTATGCCAACAGTTACTTCACCAGAGGAGAAACATCGTTTTACTCCAAAATAAATAAACAACACAGTGATTTATGCCCTTATATGAAATATGAGTGCTTTAGAGACTTTGTTATTACTCTCACCTTTACTAATGATTATTATACAATAAATTTAACTATACAATTATATTTCAGTAATTTTCAGATACAAAATATTTTAAACTATTTCTTATTCCTGTCTTTTTCTTTAGTCATATCAAGTAAATAGTTGTTAGTGTACACGAGTCTGTACATGTATTTAAAAGCTACATTTAATTTTTCCATGCCTTATTCATACTGTGATGTATGGAATAACATTATGTCATTTATGGTTACAACTGGATGTAATCATTTCCATGTTACATACAATGGGTTTGTAAGCATAAGCCATAGAGCTTATCATGGAAGACCTTCTCCAGACTATATAATTTTTCCCTGTCAAATCTGTCAGAAGATCATAAGGATAGGGGCAGAGTTATTCCACACTACCTTATTTAAATGTTAGGTCCTTAAAAACAACAATGTTTCAAACTATCTCAGAGAAAATTTTCACTCCATTTTCATTTCCCTACTGATGAATGACCTAATTTCAGGAGCAAGTTCAATAGATATGCTCTTTTATGCCAGACCTAGAAAGCTAACACAATTTGTAATTTCTAAAGTATATTGCAGCTCTACACAAACATGTAACAGAGGTAAATCTTATCTTAGACAGTCTTCTGTTTTTCCTATTAATACTTATCTTTCTCTATAATGGGTTTATTGCATAATTAGTGTTCTCCTAATGTCCCCAGATTTCAAGGGCTTGTCTATCATCGGACACAGCTTCTCTTTCTTGCCTCCCAAAATGTACTCTTAAAGTGATTCTCTCTTGACTTAAAGAATCTAAGACAAAGATTCTAATTACTGAAAATAGGTTGCCTGTATCTATCTTTGAGGGTATTTGTTTGCAAAAAGTAAATAATATTGTTTTTATAGAGCAGCTTTGTGTGGTATTTCATTTTGTTTTGATAGTAATGAACAAGTGTGGTACAATTGCCATTTTCTCTCATTGACGGCAGTAGTATAAACTGGAAAGCAATTTTCCAGCATGCATCAAAGACTAAAAAATATGTGCCCCTTTTCACCCAGTTATTTCATTTCTGAGACTCTCTCAAAAGGACAATCAACAGATGTTGACAAGCATTTATGTATTCTGATAATCCACTTCACTACTGTTTATACTAGCTCCTCTCTCTGCAAAATGGTAATAGTTTAAATATCTCCTAAGAGAGAAACTGAATTAATCTCATGGGTGAGGAAATATTGTGTTTTAATTTGCAACCATACTCTCAAAAATTTTTAAAATCATGGGTACATAAAGTGAGCTTCAGAATTTTAGGTGAACATCACAATACAATAGGGTTCAGTTATGTAAAACTAAGTCCACAGTTTCAGGAATTCCCTTTAGTCTTGCTCCCCTTAAAACAGAGAGCCAATGAAAAACTCAATTCCAACCAGTAGACGTAAGTTTTTCAGCAGAATCCTTCACTACCTTAGAAGGAATAGGGAGAAAGAGATTTTGCACAGTTACAATCTGTGACTACAAACTGGCAACTGCTTCATTCTTGAAATGACCTGTCCCTCCCTCATTATACCCAAAATAATTGGCAAAGATGACATCCAATTGCAACTTTCCTTTCTCATTTGGAAGATCAAGATGAAGTAAAGTTTAGCAAATCTATATTTTCAGAAGTAAAATATTGTTTTATTATTTTGTAACCTATGCTCTTGGGCAAATCATTGATCCTCACTGGGGATGATGGTTGTCTGAATAATCTCATAGTGAACATTATCAAGTATAACAGCCCACTAAAATCATCCACCTGAATAAATACATGTACCTGTAAAGTGATCTTCTCTATATGGACAACTAATTCTATTTATCACACACTGAAATTTTTTTTCTCTGAGAGAGCCAGTAGCAATGTGGTTACCAAATTATACATATCAATGTGATTTAGGCACCAACAGAAGCCTCAAGCTGGTTATTAAAAAAAAACATTCTATGTAAATGCTAAGCACTACAGTAGGTTACACTCCATATATATTTGTTTGTTTGTTTGTTTGTTTGTTTGTTTGAATTTTGTGAACATACTGCAAATCTCATAATTCTTAAGAAGGGTTGCTTATAATATTCTCTCCCCATCATGTTCATGATTGCACTTCATAAATGTCCAAATTTTTAAAAAATCAGAACCTACAACAGAAAACAAAGCAATGGATTTAATGTGGAGCAACAGCAGCACTGCCCTAATGCTGGGTTTGCATATCATTATTCAGAACGTAGTATTAGCACCTTGCAAGGAGGCAGGATGGAGGGATCAGGTCCCTCATTATTTCTGAGAGCAGGACTTGAGCACCAGTTTGAAGATTTCGATGTTCCATTACCATCAGTCAATAATTAGCATTTATAGATCTGACACCCCACTGGATCATCAACTAATCACATTAGTAATCAGATCTCATTTTCCCTTGTCTTTTTAATTGTAACCACAGAGAGTTTTGTCCATGAAGGTCACTTGTTTTATGGTACCACACAGACATATCATCATTGATACGTTAGTTAAAATATTTCTATGAAGCTGAAGGGCTGGCTCCTTGTGAATTTTAATCTGTGTTTTTTGAAAAGTAGAAATCAAGTTCCTAAGTAACAGCTTTGTCAGAAATTCTGTGTCTTTGGGCAAGTCATTTAAACTATCTGACTTCATTTTCTGAATTGTAGAATGAAATAATTAGAATTTCAATCTTAAGATTCCCTTAGTCTTGAGTAGTTGTTCTACCCCTAAACTTTCTTTGGGAAAGAAGAGTGGAATTTCATACAACCCAGAAGCCAGAATCTTCTAATTAATCTGTCTTTAATTCTTTACTTACACAGTCTTTTGTTTTGTAATAGGCATATTATTCCAAGAATGAATTCAGTTTGTGTCCTTCTTCCACTATTGTCCTAAAAGAGCTTTTCACCACCTAAGACAATATATAAACTCAGTTTTGGCATTTTATGAAAAAATAGTTCCTTTCTTGCTTATCTCCCACAATTCACTTATATCACCCTTCTGATCTTGAAAAAATAAGAATAAAAACACTTGCTGTTCCCTAAATATGCTATTTTCTTTCACTTTTGTGTCTTTCATATTTGTTTCTTGTTTTCTGAATAATATTTTCCTGTTTTCTCTTCTGGCTAAGTTCCTACCCAGGCTGAGTCCTTCATAGCTCATCTCATACTGTGCCCCTTTCCACCCTTTCCTTGAGTTTATTTATATGACCCTAAAATGTGTATTTCTTATATGCCTTGCATTTCTGTATCACAACCCTGCACTCCAATTTTTGCTTTAAAGGAGAGTCTCTTCCAAATACATCTCAGTTTCTAAACAGGAGGGATTTTGCTGTTTGAATTCTCTTATTTAGCACCTAGCCCAATGTTTGGAACATAATAGACACTAAGAAAACATTTACTGAATAAATGGATTAAAAATTAACCATGTTTCATACAATAATTTATTATTACTTGCTCTTTTTTATATATAAATACCCCAAGCAGTCTAATCCTTTCATTTTATAATAATGAATATGCTAGTTTAATAACTAATCAGCCATTACATGTTAGAATAGAGATGATGACTTTCCCTTATATTAAAAAAATTTTTTTTTCAAAAAATTAACTTGGAAACAAGAAAGATCTATGTAGTTTGGTAAAGCACCATTATCCTCTTTCCAACAGCTGTTCACTTCCACTTCATAGCACATCAGACAGCAGACCTCACCCGTTAACTAGATAATAGCCAGCTAATTTTACACACACATTTTCCAAATAGTCAGCATATACTTCCTCACATCTTCTTGGTTGAAAGGCATAAATTCAGAGAATCAATTGCCTAGTCATCCTATAAAAATACATTTTAATTTAAGCATCCACGTGAGGATATTCTGGGCACCACTGAAAAGTTTTATAAATGTGTACCTTTTCATATATAAATTCACATCTTAAAAGAGGATATCATGCCTAACCTGTATTATGTATATTAAGAGTACTGGAACTTATAGGAAGAAAACTACATACAGGCTTATCTCTGGGTTTCAGATTTTAACTATAAAATGAGATGACAAAATTTTTTTAAAAATCAAGTTCAGAATTCCTATTTGAACAAAGAAAAAAAGCCATGAGTATCTGTTTCCAATTTCACCTAACATATTTCCAAAACACACATAAATAAACATGTGTGTGTCCAATCACACAGATAAAGGAATAGTTGTCAAAAAATAAATATACCT
>SJYC01045252.1:0-11287 GCA_006408675.1 Madoqua kirkii | reverse complement strand
TTTTTTTTGTCAGTTTTCTTTATAGTCTATGCCGTAAGTACATAAATTTGTGAAAGAGAGAGTTAAATTAGATTCCAGGGAAAAAAAATTAGGTAAAGAAGACTGGAAAAATAATAGGTATAAGGGATTTGAGACACCTAACATAATAGATAAGGAAAAAAAGGATAGAAGAATTGCATCACTAAAGGCCAACGACTTGGGAAAGATCAAAACTCCAAAAACTAAGAGCAGGAGGAAGACTCAAATCTGTCCAACATATGTAACTTGCAGGTTTTAATTATCACAAAACCTTAACATCAAGTAAAATAAATTGTGACACTGTAATTCTTCTAAAGCTGTTTCCCCTTTTTTCTTGTTATGTGTATCTAAAAGTGATGTCATAAAAAATAAGACTCCAAAACAGCTCTTTTTCTTTAAAGGGCAGTAACATTTTATTCTAACTCCACAGATCAAAATAACATATTAGTCTGATACAAGAACAAAAACATTAAGCTAAAGGAAGAAAGATAATAAGCAAAGACCATCCAGCTACCAGATATGCTCCATGCTTGCAACATTTTAATATTTGGCCACATTTGATCAAATTTTAAAGATGTATTATTCTCTCCACCTAAGGCTGATATATAAGGAGTAAACTGTGAGGGGAGGAACACTTAAATTTTTCATATTCTTCATCTGGAGTGAAAATTATATCTCAGATGGGAACAACTAGAAGCAACCAACATTTAAGTCACGGATTTACTCAAAAGCCTTCAATGTTTTTTTAATGCTTTCAGAAATTGATTTGAATCCCCCGACTGAATTTGCTATACTCCATTACCTAGGACAACACCTAGCACATTGTTGTTGCTTTTGTGTTTTTCAGTTGCTCAATTGTGTCTGATTCTTTGCAGCCCCGTGGCCTGCAGCACGCCAGTCTTCCCTGTCCTTCACTATCTCCTAGAGTTTGCACAGACTCCTGCCCATTGAGTCAGGGATACCATGCAGTCACCCCATGCTCTGCCATCCCCTTCTGCCTTTGTCTTCAATCTGTCCCAGCATTAGGGTCTTTTCCAATGAGTTGGCTCTTTGCATCAGGTGGCTGAAGCATTGAGCTTCATCTTAGCACCACTCCTCTCAGGATTGATTTCCTTTAGGATTGACTGGTTTGATCTCCTTGCTGCCCAAGGGACTCTCAAGAGTTTTCTCCAGCACCACACTTCAAAAGCATCAGTTCTTTGGCACTTAGTCTTCTCTGTGGTCCAACTTTCACATGTATACATGAGTACTAGAAAAACCATAGCTTTGACTAGATGGAACTTTGTCGGCAAAGTGATGTCTCTGTTTGTTAATATTCAGTCTAGGTTTATCACTGAGCACATAATAGGTGTTTGATGAATATTGGTTTGGGGGGAGTGTGCTGGCTGGCTGTTTTCTATAACATCCTTGCCTTTATACATATTTAGAATTTACTGTAGGCTACTTTGTATCATTAATTATTTTTTATGGTTCTGTATATTTCTTTGTTAAAAGGAATTGCTAATTAGAACACATCAGGAAACAAGCCTCTGTCCTTGGTGGAAAAACACTAGGTAAGACTAAAACTAGAATGACTAGCCTGCATTTAAGAATTTGTTTTTTCTTATAGCCACTCAGTGAGTTTATCAGTAGAAAAGTATCTGAGCATGGAGGTTGCACTGGATGTCATTCAAGGTGTAGTTCATAGGGTGTAAAAAGATCCAAATAATTATTTGCTTCAAAATATTTCATCCTGAATTGTTATCTTTGCCCACAAGGCCATGATCTTCCACTGAAGGGGAAAAAAATCAGCATCTTACCTTGGAATTTTTTCCCAAGAGAAACGTGAATCAAAGTTAATGTGAACTAATCATTCTGACTACTGATACCACTTTTTAAGTATAAATAGCCTGGAAAAGCTTTGATTTTATTTTTGTCTTCAAATACGGAGCCTAAGCACTTAAGTAAATATTTTGTTTATATTTCTTGGATAACTAAAAGAATCTAAATAATTTCTCAACTTCAAAAGATCAAAGATTGTTTTTGCAGTGTGTAACTTCTTTCTGATTCTTTCTCAAATTTCCTCTATTCCTAATGCAGAGGCAGGGACATCTGGCTCAGCATCCTGACTACTTTTCATTAGCTCTCCATCCTGAGATTTACCTTAACTGGATCTCAAGTCACTCAACTGTAAAAAGTGACCATTTTCTTAAATACTTTTTTAATGAAGAGGAAAAAGGTAAAATACTTTATAAAATATAATCAAAATTATCATCATCATCATCATTTAATTTTTAATTTGTTTTCCTGTCCCTAAGACCTATAGCCCTGACAACACCTGTATACTGCTGGAGCAGTTGTTTTGCTCTGTTCATGTTTTCCTTTTCTCTCAGAAATCCAAAAACCTGAGACTCTGCTGCCCACTGCAGGATGAATAAGAAGAAATCATCTCCCTTCTGCCTGCATGCTCAGGTGGCTTTATTGTTAAGTGCTTTGTTTTTTACTCTGTGATTCATTACTTGAAGAATCTAGCTTATTATTTTCATACTATGAACTCAATACTAATTTACTATGTATAAGGATAAATTTGATTAACTATTGTTCTTTAATCAAAATTATCATCATCATCATCATTTAATTTTTAATTTGTTTTCCTGTCCCTAAGACCTATAGCCCTGACAACACCTGTATACTGCTGGAGCAGTTGTTTTGCTCTGTTCATGTTTTCCTTTTCTCTCAGAAATCCAAAAACCTGAGACTCTGCTGCCCACTGCAGGATGAATAAGAAGAAATCATCTCCCTTCTGCCTGCATGCTCAGGTGGCTTTATTGTTAAGTGCTTTGTTTTTTACTCTGTGATTCATTACTTGAAGAATCTAGCTTATTATTTTCATACTATGAACTCAATACTAATTTACTATGTATAAGGATAAATTTGATTAACTATTGTTCTCCTTATACAAAACTAAGAAAAATAATAGAAATTCAAACAGCACATCGTAACAAACATTTTTTGTTGTTAGTTATAATGACTATATAGACATTTCTACAAAATGTTGGGCATTCCGATTCAGTTCCTATATCTTCTACTTTCCTGATATAATTAGTTGATGGACCTATTCAAAACTTGCAATGCATTTCAGTGATTGCCTAGAAATGAGCCAACTATTATAGTAGGCGATAAATCAACTTTGAATAAGTAAAATGATCTGCAAAAAAATATTAATACATGTGATAAAAAGTGTATTGGAGTTCTTTGCAAACTGTTTACATATTTGGTCTATAAAAGATCTGTACAATCATAAAATCACAGGTGTATTTTTAAAAGCTGAAATGGACTTTAAAGATGATAAATTTAAGGAGTTTGTTTTGAACCTGTTCAGTTACGATAATGACCTTTAATTCTTCCCTAATGGCCTAGATGGAATTAATTGGTTATTTCAATGCCAGGGGCTCATCTTGTTTGGAATTTTAGAGAGTATCTTCTTTCCCATAATGGGTTCTATCAAGCTTATTTAAAATATTCTGAAAGCGTATTTTTAAGAGCTGTGACATTCTCCTTTTACTATCTCTCTTTCATCTTTCTTCATTATTTGCAGTAAGAAGAACCCATTTTTGTTCCTTTGTAATTTTGCTTTGGTCAAGCTATCACTTAGATCTTCCTAACAGTCTTTTCTTAATTATGTTTCCTATGCAGAGAAAATTTTGTGACTGGAAAGTGGATACTATTTACAAAAATCTTGAAACTGTTTCTGCTTAATGGATGGTACAAAGTACCAAATTTCTAAACAGCTGCCATGCTGCCATCTTCTGGTTATTTTGTAACAATTTTTTAAAGCTTATAAATTTTATTTTAAGAACACCTGGAGGTAGTTTGAAATATGAGAAAAATAAATTTCTATTAAACGCAACAATTTGAAAGATTAGAGTCACTATATCTAGAGTTCAGTTGCCCTGAAATCCTGAAGGTAATGCATTATATGTTTAAGTGTGCTTCCCAGGTGGCAAAGGAGAGATGTGGGTTCAGTCCTTGGGTTGGGAAGATCCCCTGGAATAGGAAATGGCAATCCACTCCAGTATTCTTGCCTGGAAAATCCTATAGACAGAGGAGGCTGGTGGGTGGCAAAGAGTCAAATATGACTGAACACACACACACACACACACACACACACACACACACACATTTAAGTATAATAACTGAATGGATCCAAGATAGGAAAGTGCTTTATACTATGATTATTTACCTTGGACATTAATGAGAAGGTTTCATGACATTTTTTTTTCTAATCAGACTGCTTTTTATATAATTTCACTCACACTCTTTTAGTGTGGTTTCACTGAGTATGAAACCTTTCAAAATCTACAGTTCCTGTTATTATTAATAAGTGAGGCTATTTAATGGCATTGTGAGTAGCACTGAATGTTTTATTCCAATTTAATTGCCTAGTTTTTGCTTTAAAACTTTTCTAGTATCTCTAGCAGTACAGGCCAAAAGCCCAGAAGATGGCTAGAGAAAACAGGGTTTCACATCTTTAAGAGGTTTTGTGTTTTAAGGGACCATTAAAACCTGTAGAACTTTCTTTTTGTGTATGTTTATTCTAATGATTTTTCCTTTTTTGTGTGTGTGTGAAAATACCTATTTACTAGTATTATCATTTTGCTGCTGCTGCTAAGTCGCTTCAGTCATGTTTGACTCTGTGCAACCCCATAGACGGCAGCCCACCAGGCTCCTCCGTCCCTGAGATTCTCCAGGCAAGAACACTAGAGTGGGTTGCCATTTTCTTCTCAAATGCATGAAAGTGAAAAATGAAAGTGAAATCGCTCAGTCGAGTCCACCTCTTAGCGACTCCATGGACTGCAGCCCACCAGGCTCCTCCATCCATGGGATTTTCCAGGCAAGAGTACTGGAGTGGGTCGCCATTTAGTAGCTTTTAAAACAATGATTTTATATAAGATAAACTGATGGCTCACACAGAAAAATTATTTCAGAATGTGACGTATTACAAACATGATTTTGTTTTTTTTTAATTTTTAAATTCATTCTAATTGGAGGCTAATTACTTTACAATATTGTATGCCAAAACATGATTTTAAATTCAAATAAGAAACAATGTCTTTAGGTCCTATGCCTTTTCAGATGATTATATGAGTATAAGTCATAATGGCACATTGAAAATCAGAATGCAAATAGCCCCAGTGAATGTTTAGCAACAGAGGATTCTCTCAGTTGTTTATTAAGTGCAATCCAAAATCTAAAGCAGCTGAGACAGGTGCTAATTTCATTCCTGTTATTAGTAATTAGTGATGAAATTTAATGGTGTTTGTAAGTAGCTCTCAAGCATTTGCCATATTAAATAGGGTTTAAATATAAGGGGACATTAAAATGTAGTTTTTAAGCTTAATAGACTTGGGCAAACAGGTATTATGAATAATCAACACCTCTGGAGCATATGCCAAGTCTAAATGGCAAAATTGGTCCATTTATTGTGGGCACAGAGGTGACCTTGTAACTGCTGGATACGCTGCATTCACGGAGATTGAACGGTATCCAGATGGGAGATAACTATTCTGTTTACTAAACTGTAGATACCTGATACTCCTGTCATTGTTTTGCCATGACAGAACTATGTTTTTAGTCTCCTATATTCACAAAAACTGCCATTATCATTGCAATTGTCTGTTGACAGACGGCTATCAATTGAATGAATATTTCATCATCCCACACCTTTCCTATGAATTAAACATACATTTATAAAATATGGTGTTTGATTCATTTGAGTTTCTGTTATTTTCACTGTTGAGAGGGGAAAGAGTCTTTAACATCCACAAATAAAAAGAAACACTCTTACCTGGGTCAAACTCATGCCTTTGTATTCATTAGTAGCACAACAGCTGAACTAAATGTATTAAAACACCCATAAGTCTGTATATATTGACACTATATGGTTGGTAGTTTGGGATTATTTAGAATAACCAACAAAGGCTTCCTATTAAAAAAAACTGCTAAATAGATAGATGGATGTAATTGTCAATATGCTGTACTATACCTCTTTTATATTGTTAAGACAGATTATCTCAGGTTGGGAATCAACATGACAAAGTAATAGGAAATGGAGCTCACCTTGACTCACAAACACAGCTAAAATACATCTACCTGCAAAATAATTCTCAAGGGAAACTAACTGAAAACTGGCAGAAGAATGCCTAAACAACCAAGGCTATATGAGAAAGATTCCCACAAATCAGGGAAGATTGGGGGGCGGAGCACTGGGGTAAGGAGTTGTGCCCCTGAGAAGAGTCTAAGAGTCAAGAAAAAGAAAGACTACAGTGGAGAACACTCACCTTAATGAGAGAACAGGTCAAGCCACAGACTTAAGTGTATATAAAAATAAAAACAGACTAATAGACATAGAAAAATGTGTGGTTTACAAAGGGAAGAAGGAAAGGAGAAGGGACAAATTAGGAGAATTGACAGATGCAAACTACTATATACAAAATACATAAGGACTTACTGTATAGCACAAGAAATTATACCCATTATTTTGAATAACTTAAATGGAACGTAATCTGGAAGAACTCTGAATCACTATGTTGTATACTTGAAACTAACACAATATTAGTGAACCAACTACACATCATTTAAAAAGAAAGATTATCCTTATCAATAAAAACATGACAAGTTCTTGTACTCAAAATTCATTCCTCTTGAACATAAAAACAGAGAGGGATATAAGAATTTTATTTAAAATATGAAAAATAATTTCAAATTCAACTCATGTTCATTCTAAAGTGATATACCCTATATAAAGCCAATGAATCTCATCTGTTCTTTCTCTATGTTATTAGTCCCTATCGGATTTCCATGAGATTAAACCCAAAATTCCAGTTAATTTTTAGAAAATATTAAGGAATCAATATTAAGGTCAGGCTTTCCCTGTGGCTCAGCTAGTAAAGAATCTTTCTGCAATGAGGGAGACCTGGGTTCAATCTCTGGGGTTGAGAAGATCCCCTGAAGAAGGAAAAGGCTACACATTCCAGTATTCTGGCTTGGAGAATTCCATAGACTGTATAGTCTGTGAGGTCACAAAGAGTTGGACATAACTGACTGACTTTCACTAATATTAAGATCAATATTAAGAATCAATAATATTAAGATAAAACTTCCATCACTACAAAGTTTGAGGAAGAAATTGGCTTTTAGTTATGTGATACTGAAAATATTTTATGAAATACATCCCACCGTTTCTTAACATGAATAATCAAAAGAGCTATAATCAAAAAGGAGTAAGAAATATTGGGGCTGAATGTAACTGCACCAATGTGTATTTATCATCTATTCTATGCCAAACCCTACCCTAGGTTAGAAATATAACTGTGCCTGGCACATTTCCTGCCTTTAAGGTATTCAGAGTTCATCAAGAGAGTTAAGGGAACATCTAACTACCAAACAAGTGTATGAATATAGTCTTTCAAAAGTATGGATGAGAAGCTTGTTAATTATGCCTGTAATGATAAATATGATATATAGTCTAGGCCTTAAAGGATGATTTCACTTTTACAAGATAAAGGGATATATCTCTGAAGAAATAAAAGGGTCATATTTAAGTGTCTGGAGTCCTAAAAGTTGATGTATTTGTTGGGTAGGTAATAAGGACAGTGAACTCGTTCATGTGGTTGTTGCAGAGAAGTCATATGGGTTAAGGGACAAGAATAAAGGTAAGAGAAGGACCGTAAAGGCTAAGCTAATCTGAAAACAAGGAGAGTTACAACTCTTTGAGGAGTGTGTCTTGATAACAATAAATGTCATTTGTTGTCCATTTTACATGTGCATCAAATCTGACCTTCATAGTAATCAAAGAAAATAAAAGGTACTCTGTTCTTCATTTTATAGAAAATAAAATCAAGGCATACAAATATGCCTTGATTTTATTTTGTCTAAATATTGTGTCTAAAACAGGTAGTAAGTGATTCAACACTATTTTCTCTATAGAGGTCACATTCATCTACTCTGCACAATTGCCAATTGGTCCAGACTGGTGTTTTAAAAAATTTTACTGGTAGAGCTGAGTGAGAATAACTTAGAGAGAAGAGATTCTAAAAAAGCAAAGAGAACAGTGAAAATGCTGCTGTTATAACTATCCAAAAGCAGACATATCACAGGTCTAAATGAATGCAGCAAGTAGTTATGGGGGAGGTAGCCTTGTCTTGACACCAAGAAGCTTGAACTTCAAGGTCCTCGGTGGCAATGGCCATGGCTAAGCCCATGGAGGAGCCCCAGCAAGGATTCACAGAAGTTATACATTGGTAGTATTTAAAAATGCATTTGTCACAAATGGTTAAGGTCTTTCTTCTCTACCATCTAACCTTTCATATTTTTTTGCTCCTATCCTATGGCATTGAAGAGGTAACTTGTATTTGACAATCTGGCCAAAGAAATACGTGTGGCATATATTTATCTTGGCAATAGTGGAGACTATGCAGTTTGCAACAATGCTTTTATCTAAGTTAGTTATAAAAAACAACTGCATTTTAAAGACAGAAGGAATACTCCTGTGCTAGATCATCCAGCATTTTGATATGAAGTTATAAGCCCAGAGGTCTGATCATAACACGGAGGTCCACTGTCAGTCAGCACAGGATGTGAATAGTGGAGGAGGAACAAACACATGGAGCCAGAAACAAGTCTGAAGAAAATTCTCTATCATCATTCAAGTAAATTGTAAACAGAGTATTGTGTTCTTAACTTATATGCAGAGTACATCATAAGAAATGCTGGATTGGAAGAAACACAGGCTGGAATCAAGATTGCCGGGAGAAATATCAAACACCTCAGATATGCAGATGACACCACCCTTATGGCAGAAAGTGAAGAGGAGCTAAGAAGCCTCTTAATGAAAATGAAAGAGGAGAGTGAAAAAGTTGGCTTAAAGCTCAACATTCAGAAAACGAAGATCATGGCACCCGGTCCCATCACTTCATGGGAAATAGATGGGGAAACAGTGGAAACAGTGTCAGACTTTATTTTGGAGGCCCCAAGATCACTGCAGATGGTAACTGCAGCCATGAAATTAGAAGATGATTACTCCTTGGAAGAAAAGTTATGACCAACCTAGATAGTATATTCAAAAGTAGAGACATTACTTTGCTGACTAAGGTCCATCTAGTCAAGGCTATGGTTTTTCCTGTGGTCATGTATGGATGTGAGAGTTGGACTGTGAAGAAGGTTGAGCACTGAGGAATTGATGCTCTTGAACTGTGGTGCTGGAGAAGACTCTTGAGAGTTCCTTGGACCGCAAGGAGATCCAACCAGTCCATTCTGAAGGAGATCAGCCCTGGGATTTCTTCAGAAGGAATAATGCTAAAGCTGAAACTCCAGTACTTTGGCCACCTCATGCGAAGAGTTGACTCATTGGAAAAGACTCTGATGCTGGGAGGGGTTGGGGCAGGAGGAGAAGGGGATGACTGAGGATGAGATGGCTGGATGGCATCACTGACTCAATGGACTTGAGTCTGAGTGAACTCCGAGAGATGGTAATGAACAGGGAGGCCTGGCATGCTGCAATTCATGGGGTCACAAAGAGTCGGACACGACTAAGTGACTGAGCTGAACTCAACTGAACTGTTATTTAGTTGAAAAGAGTTTCCAAAAAAGTAATATACTTTGCAAGGTAATAAACTATATGCAATTACAATGTAAACAGACCATCATGACTTTTTCTTGCTTTTTGGTGGGAATCAAATAAAATAGTTTTCCTCAATATTTCTGTGTTGTAGGACATAAACCTACAGTAGTACTTCAAACAGCAAATCTGCCTTGTGTGAAATAGCATTTTTTTTTCTTTTTATCAGATGCATTAGTACATTGGAAATATCTTTTGAGAAATTGTGGTGGTTCCAGACTCATGACTTTTTCTTGCTTTTTGGTGGGAATCAAATAAAATAGTTTTCCTCAATATTTCTGTGTTGTAGGACATAAACCTACAGTAGTACTTCAAACAGCAAATCTGCCTTGTGTGAAATAGCATTTTTTTTTCTTTTTATCAGATGCATTAGTACATTGGAAATATCTTTTGACAAATTGTGGTGGTTCCAGACTAAACAGCAAGTAAAATAGTCACTGACAGAGCAAGATAATTGTATCATACTGCTGTTGCTACTGCTAAGTTGCTTCAGTCGTGTCCAACTCTGTGCAACCCCATTAGATGGGAGCCCACCAGGCTCCCCTGTCCCTTGGATTCTCCAGGCAAGAACACTGGAGTGGGTTGCCATTTCCTTTTCCAGTGCATGAAAGTGGAGAGTGAAAGCGAAGTCGCTCAATCGTGTCCAACTCTTAGCGACCCCATGGACTGCAGCCTTCTAGTCTCCTCTGTCCAGGGAATTTCCCAGGCAAGAGTACTGGAGTGGGTTGTCATTGCCTTCTCTGGTATCATACTAGAGGAAATTATATTTTCATTTTCTCAAAAAATATTAATATAGGACTATTGTCATATGAAGAGGTGATTTATGGGTATGCAACCAAAATGTTATAGATATCAATATTGTCATTTGTTGAGTAGTCATACAAATTTGAGAAAAATAAGCATTTGAAAATAGCTCAAGCTAAAGAGGGCTTCCCTGGTAGCTCAGCTGGTAAAGAATCTGCCTGCAATGCAAGAGAGGCCTGGGTTTGATTCCTGGATTGGGAAGATCCTCTGGAGAAGGGAAAGGCTAACCTATTCCAGTATCACAAGCTAAAGAAGTAGATGAGAATGCCTAGAGAGGAAAGATACAGTTAGAAGAGGTGAATGGAAGGTACCAAAACTAGATTAGATTGAGAATATAAATGATGTCAAAAATAGGAAAAATAAACAAAAAACAGGTGGGCAATACCGTAAAGTCCTTTCTGACTGTGGAGTGTCAAATTTGGAAACTAAAGTCAGAAAAGGACTTTAAGGCAAATCTTTAAGGTCTTCAGGGATGCAAAGACAAGTAGGGCTGAGAAAAAGACATTGATGTTAATATACAAGACCCAACTGGTAAAAAGTCACTATAACCAACTTTTGTCAAGTAATTGAAATTAAAGTCTGAAAATAATTAGTTGATTAGGAAATAAGAGATATGAGAACAAATGCAATGGCACACTTTTTACTTTCAAAAAATATGTAGGGAAAGAATAAAAAATATTCTAGAAGAGAATGTTACAAACTATTAGGTATAGTATAAGCTCAATTTTGTAATTAAATATATATAACACTCATATCTATAAGTTATCATTTCTATTTATAATCATAATGAATGACTTTAAGCTGAAA
>SJYC01045249.1:0-32355 GCA_006408675.1 Madoqua kirkii | reverse complement strand
AGCTAAGGGTGAATATTTTAGATGAATATATACATATTTATATACTCATGTATATTTTAAACCACAAATGAAAATAGAGCAAAATATTGAGGGAAGTAATGCTTAAAAGAATTTTGAGTTAGAAGACTTTTTACATAATCTGTATTTCTTTTAAACCAACACACCTATGGCTCTCTGCTTCTAGTAATTTGAAGCAGCAATAGCTCAAAACATAAACATTCAAAGTCTAAAATCAACTGAAAACAAAACACTTTTTCTTTGTATAGAAACAAAGAAGCAAAAATAGAATAAAGCGCTCTATAGAAACACCAAAGGATTATCCACTTCATTTCAGCCTTCATAAGTGAAAAGGGAAATTAAATCCATGTTAGGACTGATAGCTATTAGTCAAAACTGTTAACTCAAGAAAGTTTGAAGGGAGGAAAGTAGGGAGGAAGAGAGGAAGCAGGGAGGGAGGAAGCATGAGGCAAGGAGGAAGGAGGGAGAAAGGCAGGAAGGAAGGCGAAAGGAAGGAAAAAAGAAACAGACATCAGTATTAATGCTAAAAGCAGCGTGGTTGTTATTATCTCTTATTCCACTATAAAGGAAACTGTCTTTTTAAGTAACATACCAAGTAAAAGCTAACCAAATATTTCAAAAGGAATTTTTTTCAGGTTATTGCCTCATCAACTGTATCTAGGTGAGTGTTCAGCAGAGTTCTTCACACACAAGAAGGTGGGTAGGACAATCTTTATGATGTCAAGTAAAACTGACTTTCTACCTAGGTATTTTATTTGTTCCTTATACTATTTTGTGCCTGTTTCATACTAAAGAAAACAACAGTGGTATTTGTAAAGTCCTATAAATAAGTAAAATCACCTATCAGGGATAGGCAAATGAAACGGTTTAAATGACAGTGTATGGGGTCAGTTCAGGGATCCCTAGTCTAAACTGTAAAGCAGGGATTAGCAAACTTGAGCCAGCAGGCCAAATCTTGTCTAGCATGTTTTTTGGTGTATAATAAAGTTTTACTGGAACATAGCTATACTTAAACATTGTCTACAAATGCTTTTGCACTATAACAAAAGAAGTTTAGCAGTTTCGACAGAAATCTTAAGGATTTTAAATCCTACATTTAGTTTTTCTTCTGGCCATTTACAGAGAACTTTTATCATTCCCTTGAGAAAATTACAATGCAAAAATTTAGGTCAAAGATGCTTGTGGGCAAGAAAGGAATCTTAGTATCTCTTATGGACATGGTTTCTAGAGTTTATAAATAGTTGTTACGCCTTGGAATTTTCTCAGCTAACATAAAAAGGTGTCAGTGTATCGCCTTTTTTTTTAAACCATAAATGCAAAGTACACTTGATATTTCTTTCCCCAAATTATGCATTTCTTTCTATTGCCAAAGAAGACTGATGACCTTGGCAAAGTTACTTATACTCTCTAAGCCTTGGTTTACTTATATTTTAAAAAGATAAGAACTATAACATCTTATAGAATCTTATGTCGTGTCTGCATGTGCTTCATGTTAATTGCTGTTCTTCCCACATACGTTAACAAAAATTTCTCAAATAGGTTGGTTTTATAAAGCAATGCTAACACATATGTATTTATTGATCTTGTGTGTGTCCTTTATATGTCTAAAAATCAATAAAATAATAACAAAAGGATATCTACTAATTCAATAACATTAATTTGGTTTACTTATATTTTAAAAAGATAAGAACTATAACATCTTATAGAATCTTATGTCGTGTCTGCATGTGCTTCATGTTAATTGCTGTTCTTCCCACATACGTTAACAAAAATTTCTCAAATAGGTTGGTTTTATAAAGCAATGCTAACACATATGTATTTATTGATCTTGTGTGTGTCCTTTATATGTCTAAAAATCAATAAAATAATAACAAAAGGATATCTACTAATTCAATAACATTAAAATGAAAGTAGGAATATATAGAAAAATATAGACAAATTGGCTGATGTTTCATTAGTGTTATTGATGAGTGCTATTGATGAGATTTAGCCAGGATTTTGGCCAGTGGTCTCAGTATTATTAGACCATGAGAACTGGGTTCAGATTGCAGGCTTAAAATTCAAATGGGAAAGAGGTTTTCTGTATTTCATTGCTTTAATTTGGATATCTTTATATTTGAGTGTTTTGGTGCAAAAACTTCATTTAAAGCATGTTCCTTTGATCCTTTGAAGATTTTGAATTTTATTCATCAGAATATATGTTCTTAAATGGGAAGATTATTGAATTTCTCTCCACAGTTCTAATATTTGGTTGAATGCCTAGAAAATGCAAGGTTCCTATTATTTATAGGATAAATAAAAGATAAAATTTATATTTTGTGGTAATTGGAAGGAATTGGTGAGAATGAACAAAGAATTACCTCTCATACCTATAAAAATTACTAGAGCTAAGTTGCATTACATTAATTTCTTTATAAGATTTACCTTTTAATGTTAAATATTACACACATATAAATAAATCTAAAATTTACTTAAAATACAAGTTCCTGGTAGAAAGCCCAGTACTTTTATGGCAATTGAGACCTATTCTTCAGTTGAGAATCTGCCATGGTCAAGGCTAAAGAGGTAAAGTTTCAGAAATTAAAGCATTTTATTTTATAAATTTTAGAATATATATGTAAAACATGTGAATGAGGCTTGTTGGCACAGAAAATCTCTAATGCAGATATTATGCTACAGCTGGGATATAGCTACATATTGACTTTCAGCATTGTTTTTTAGGAATTCACTGGTGGCTCAGAGGTTAAAGTGTCTGCCTCCAATGCAGGAGACCTGGGTTCAATCCCTGGGTCAGGAAGATCCTCTGGAGAAGGAAATGACAATCTGCTCCAGTATTCTTGCCTGGAGAATCCCATGGACAGAGAAGCCTGGTAGGTTATTTTTAATAAACCATTAAAATATTATCTTTGCCATCTATAGGTTATAAACAGTGATTGTGACTATTCTATTTATCGCATTCCAGTATCTTCAAAGAGAAAAGAAAGGTGTATTACCGAGTCAAAAACTCTTATCTGCCATTTCAACCATTTTGTTTATAAGAAAATTCAGTGGTAGATCCACGTTCAAGATGTGGAGACAAGGACCAGTGAGGACGGGACACACTTTCTGTCCTACAAGTGTGTCCTTCACTCTGCAAATTATAGAATCTCATGAATGTGTATAAAGGGAAGAGAGTAAATTCAAGTGAAATCTGAGCTCTTTTTAATACCCAAAGACTTCTAATATGGTTTGAGTTTTCAAATAATTGGGTCTTTCACTCAGCAGTAATATTCAAAGTCATGTCCTATTTTATATGACATGTTGGACTGAGTCAGTCCTAAGTAATGAACTTGAGGTAAAAAGACAGAATCTATGAATGTTTAGTAGAGAGTCCTCAGCAATAAGACATGAATTATTAAAAAAAAAATTCTAGAATCCCAAGCAAAGAAAAGGCAAGTTATAAAGCCAGTTTTATGAACTGAGTTGGCTGTGCAAAACTGGCAATGTTTAGCTGAAGGTGGCAGTTAAATAAGTGAGCAGACTGACAATTATAGAAATACATTAGTCTCCATTTCTGCAGGAGCAGAGTGTCTCATATGTCTAGGTCAGAGCAGGGGAGAGTGAAGCAGAAGACACAGTTTGATGAACTTTAGGAACAGAAAGTGGGAGAAACAAGTTACCGAGAAAATTAATTTACTTGTGTCTTGAGGAAGACTAATGTTGAGCCTAATATAAAGTATATAGCTAGGCACAGAAATTAACTTTCTATTGTTAATATTTGCCATTTGGAAATTATCTTAGTGTTAAAAAGATGATAATAACATCTCTCCACCAGACAAGATATTGAATTTGTCAATTTAACTCTGTTTTCACCCAGATGATTCCCAGATTGCCAAGCTTTACAACTGTGCATAAAGCAGTACAGAGAGGGATATTTTACAGCCTATATATGCAAAAGCATTCAAAATAAAAATTGTTCAATATCTTCTCCAATGTTTCAAGCTTTTGCAAAGTTGATCCTAATGTTAAGGTAAAAAATTATACTCTAGATAAGTGTTTGGAAAACTTAAGCAAGATGATGTTATAGAAAATACATAGCTACTCTCTCTTGAAACTTCATTTTTAGGGGCAATTCTGCCCCTAAAACTATACTAAATATCTTTGCTACCATTTCAATTGAGCTTTTATAAAATAAATTTATAATCTGACTCATGACAGCAAAATTATTTGCACATACAAGCTATCTGGGTCTCAAAAAATGGTGTACAGATGAACTACCAAGGAAGTTCATTGATTTCTAGACTACAGGTCAAGGGGTTCTAATTTTTCAGTTTAAGAGATAAAGCTTGAAAACCTATTTTTAAACAAGTCACCTATCTCATTACTCTGCCAAACACCAAATAAACCAGAGATGAAAAAAAAAAAAAATGAAACTGAAAGGTCTTAGTGCTGAAACTGTTTGGATAGTAGAAATGGAATATTAAGGATTGAAGGGAAAAGGATTTCCTTTTGATTGACTAAAAACTGCCAAAATCATCTCCGAAGGAAGCCATGTTTTGTACCCACAGGAGAGTTAAAGAGAGTGAGAGGTTATGATAAAGCTCTTATCTTGGGCAAGACTGATGCAGTGACAATGCTGTGATGTGTGAAGCTAGCAAAGAAAATAGCGTGCTCTAAAATATAAAATTGCCCAAGTAAGCCAGGAAAAACAGGTAACATAGAAGTAATCAGTTTCATTTTCTAAAGAGTTTTGGTTTTAAAATATTATTAAATAATCCCTTCAAGAAATCATCTTTAGCTTAATTCTTGAATACAAAGAATAAAAATTAAATGCAATACTAAATGTTCTTTCAGAATAGTTAAAATTAAGCCACACTTTTCTCTATCCCCATGGATGATTAAAAATGAATAACTGTAACAACCAAACCACATTTGACTCTTTACCCCAAAAGTGATTAGTCATTTTCACTGTAATGAGACACATATGCCAACCACAACAAATTACTAATGTGTCTATGATATTCTGCAAATAAATACAATGTATTTTTACTTGTGAGTACCATCTGCAGGATTTCAAGCATGCAAAATATTTTGATGCTTCAGGGAATTTTATATAATTGATGCTATATTTTTCTGAGAATGCTTCAAATGACTGCTTATGAAAGATTTGCCCAGTTTCGTTACATTAACTCTTGAAAATAATATCCCCATTCTCTGACTTGAATTTGGACAGTTAACCCACTTCTTCACCGGTATCCCCTTTGACCTCCTCCAAATCCCTGCCATTTATAGGAAAATAGAACAAATCCCACAGTTGATCTAGATAATGAAATAGGATTATCTCCTGAAGTATTTGGTTATTTTCCAGTAACCATTAAAACAGACAGATAAGAGGCTTCCTAACACATAGTAGCCAGATACTGTGTCATCACCACTATTCCCTCCTTTCTGTTATCATGAGCATTCTCCAGGCAATGCCAAATCCCCTTGCCAGGTAGCTGCTCTGGAATAGGAGGCCTGCTAATCATCCCAGACTTACCAGAGCCATCTGGTCCTTGGGAAGTTATCTTGGAGCATTTTAGAGGGGAACTTGTCAGGCTGTCTGTGGAGCTGAGACCTCAAGCTGGGAAAGGAAATGGCTTCGCCTTTTCACTGAACCTACTGAGATACCTGCCTGTAGGTGATGTACATCACACTTTTTCAAAGAGGCAGCTCCACGTGATGAAGCTACATCCTGCCAGAGCAGCCCCCAGCAAGAAGTGCCAGAAAACAAAAATCACACAAGGATAGCAGCAGCCCACATGATTCACAATCAGCATTGAAGTATTTTCTCATATGGAAGGACTTGTGAACAAATCAGATGAGCTGGGATCCAAATTGAGAGCAGTGGAAGCGGGGAAAAAATTCTTTAAAAGGGCCTCTGAGAAGTTACACCCCTTGCAAGAATCTTCTATTTTAGTCTGATCTTATGAGTTAAACCATGCATTTTACATTGCAATTTTCAGAAGCCATACCTGCAGAGCCAAAGATTCTTCAGTGTTTGGTGTTGTTGTTGTTATGCTCATTTATACCATTATATTAAATACCCAAATCCCATTAATTCCATATATTGACTTGGGCTGTAAATGACTATAGAAACATATGACCAATATACTACATGCTCCCTGAGGGCCAGCAGAGCATTGCAGCAGTAGAATTCAAATATATAAGATTTGATGGCAAATATTCAGATGTATATAAAAGAGATGACATTTGTCTCATTAATAAGCGTTTATATAGGTAATCGTTGGGCTTCTCAGGTGGCACAGTGGTAGAATCCACCTGCTGATGCAAGAGATGTAGCTTCTCTCTCTGGGTTGAGAAGATCCTCTCAAGGAGGAAATGACATTCCAATTCAATATTCTTGCCTAAAAAATCCCATGGACAGAGGAACTTGGCGGGCTGCAGTCCATGGGGAGGGAAAGAATCAGGCACAACAGAGCATACACACATGCATGCACATATAGTTAATCTCATTTCACCATCACAACTACCCAAAAGGCAGGGGATGAGAAGAACAGAAGGCTTAGAGAAGTAAGTATCCTGTTCAGTATGACACAGCCTCTCATAGTGGGTAGATCCAAGCTTTGATACTTGGGAATTTGACTCCAGTGGCTATTGCCTTAACCAGTATTTCTGTGTATTCAGTAATACATGTTAAAGAAGAAATTATCATACAAACAGGTAATGTATCAAATAACTATACCTTTATATCTTTATTTCAATAAAAGTGTTTTTTGAAAAGGTCTCATGTGGACAGATGTATATTCTCATTTCCCTTGTAAGAAAAAGGTATGTCTCATTGATCTTCAAGGTTCCCAATTACTGAATATAAATCAATTGCCTTGTTAATGTCTCTGAAAATCAGTTCATCAAATGTGCTCATTTTATTAATTTCTACTCAATAACCAATATTTCAGGAATTCAAAATATCTTCTAAGTTGAGACAAAGAAATGTCTGAGCATGTCCAAATATATGAAAACCAGGATATGGGTGTGTATTAAATATTTGGAGGGTGGTCACATGAAGAGGGAAGTTATTAATAAACTATCTAGAAAAAATTGTAGTGGAGTAAAAAGCTATGTTTATTGGGGAAATTTTCCCCTGGACTACTCAATGAATTTCATCTGATCCCCCAAGATCAGCCTCTACAGGCACAATCTATACAAACTATTTTCATAAGGGGGGATTCTGAAGAAAAACATACACCCACATTAAAATAAAAAGCAGGTAATGAGAAACAGATGAAACAATGAACACAGGCACCAAATAAATCAAACTGAAGGGAATTATGATTAGTAATGTTCAAAGGTTTTACACCAAAATAGTTGATTGACTTTACATGTACAGATTTGCATGAAATTAAAACAAAAAGTCAAGCTATCAGTATCTTCTTAAATTTACATATGAGATGCTGGCTGTAAGGCTATTGTCTATTCTGACTTTTTAAAAGAACAATGATGAGGCAAGAAGGGCAAAGAATCTCCATGTATAACATAATGAACTGTTGTAAATCATCCTAGAGAATCAAGGAGAAGCACATTTGTTTCAGATGTGATTGCTAAACTCTTGACTGACACTTTGATATCTTAGTTCATGATATTCAGATGTCAGTATCCCAGTGAAAGCAACACTACCTGTATGTGAATTTAATAGCTGAATCTTATATCCAGTTGATGCTCCAACCCAAATTAGCAAACTTTTAACAACCAAATTAAAATCTTCCAAAACTTTTTCTGAAGACAGCAATACATTCAAACTGTGGTTAGCCAGCTACCTTTTAGAGCTTAGGGTAAAATTCAGAGAAGAATCCACCAAAAAGTAGCTATTCACCACCCAACTCACTGGAGAAAGAAATGGCAACCCACTCCAGTATTTTTGCCTGGAGAATCCCATGGACAGAGGAGCCTGGCGGCCTACAGTACATGGGGTAACAAGAGTTGGACACAACTTAGTGACTAAATCACGACCACCACCACTCAACTAAACTCTTCATCAATATAATTTTAAAAAATAAATTCACAAATAGATGGCATTCATAAACAAGATTCAGATCCAGAGCATGGTATCCTGTCAATATTTACTAGTAGGCAAGATAATGCAGATCAACAAACAGAAGCCTGTCACAATCCAACTACATCCTCCAGATAACTTAAATTTAACTCTAGAACATTATGTTTCCATTGAGTTATGTTGAATTCTTCAAGAATATTAAAAGCAAGTTATTTTCTTCATTTTAGACACTCAAACTTTGATGTTTCCAACGATTTGTCTGTGTGTGCGTGTGTGTGTGAATAAGATGCAGTATAAGTCTTGTGACTTTAAAGATCAAGAATTATGCTGAAGACAGGAACGAATCCTGGCTTAAATTTTAGTACAGATGAGGAGCTAACATACAACTATAAGTTATTATTGCACTGTGTGTGCGTGTGTGTGTGAATAAGATGCAGTATAAGTCTTGTGACTTTAAAGATCAAGAATTATGCTGAAGACAGGAACGAATCCTGGCTTAAATTTTAGTACAGATGAGGAGCTAACATACAACTATAAGTTATTATTGCTGCTGTTATTGTTAATATAATTATTGACACTGCTTATCATCCTGATTTGCTACTCAATTCACTGACTGAATAAACATACAAGGGCTTATGCAATGTTTTCTAGGACCATATGATGAATTTCAGACAATCCAAACTAAAATAAGAAATGCAAAGGGAAAGGAGAGATTCAATCTTAAGGAAAACCCTTTGGCCAAGTTACACAAATCCAAAGGCACAATGTTTAAAAATTTGTCTTTGGAATCAAAGAGACCACAGATTCAACCCACTACCTGTGTGGTTGTTAACCTAACTTCAGGAACTTTATTGTAAATTGATGATCACAATAGCTACATCATAAACTTATCTTAGAATACAATGAAATGTGGTAGTTAGATTTCAGAACTTAGCATGTAATAAAAGCTGCTGTATTGGTCTCTATTATTTTACTAGAGATAATATGAGCAAAAGTAGGATCAGCATAATATTAATAGATCTCTGTTGGGTATTTTGAGCAAAACTTATCCTGGCTAGGTTATTCTGGTACTATATGGCTGATGATGACATAACAATGATTAAAGAGAGATGCTCTCACCAGGCAAGTCTTAGCATGGCTTCTTCTACTTATACTCTTTGGCTGTTTCATAGAGGACTGGTCGTATTTGAGAATATACTCAACACTGTCCCTTTTTTTTTTTTTGGTTCAACTAAGGTTACACACACAGGGCTTCCCTGGTAGAGCATCTGCCTGCAAGTGGGGGAGCTGTGTTCGATCCCTGGGTCGGGAAGCACCCTTGAAGAAGGAAATGGCAACCCACTCCAGTATCCCTGCCTGGAGAATCCCATGGACAGAGGAGCCTGGTAGACCACAGTCCACCGGGTTGCAAAGAGTCAGACTTGACTGAGCAACTTCATTTCATTTCAAGGTTACACACACAGCACTGGGAAAAGTCAGTTTTCATTCCAATCCCAAAGAAGGCCAATCCCATAGAATGTTCAAACTACTGCAAAATGTGCTAATTTCACATGATAGCAAGGTAATGTTCAAAATCCTTCAAGCTAGGCTTCAACAGTACAGGAACCGATGATTTCTAGAGGTATAGGCTGGATTTAGAAAAGGCAGAGGAACCAGAGATCAAATCGCCAACATCTGTTGGATCATAGAAAACACAAAGGAATTCCAGAAAAACATCTACTTCTACTTCATGGACTATGCTAAAGCTTTTGACTGTGTGAATCACAACAAACTGTGGAAAAGTCTTCAAGAGATGGGAATACCAATCCATCTTACCTGCCTCCCGAGAAATCTTTATGCAAGTCAGTAAGCAACAGTTAGAATAGACTGGTTCAAAACTGGGAATGAAGTATGTTAAGGCTGTATATCGTCACCATGTTTACTTAACTTTTATATAGAGTACATCATGAGAAATGTCAGGCTTGATGAAGTACAAGCTGGAATCAACATTGCTAGGAGAAATATCAATTACCCAAGATATGCAGAGGACACCACCGTACTGGCAGAAAGGGAAGAGGAACTAAAGAGCCTATTGATGAAGGTGAAAAAAGACAGTGAAAAAGCTGGCTTAAAATTCAACACTCAAATAAGATCATGCCATCTGGTCTCATCACTTCGTGTCAAATTGGGGGAAAAAATGGGAACAGTGACAGACTTTATTTTCTCGGGCTCTAAAATCACTGCAGACAGTGACTGCAGCCATGAAATTAAATATACTTGCTCCTAGGCAGAAAAGCTATGACAAAACTAGAGTGCATATTAAAAAGCAGAGACATTACTTTACCAGTAAAGATCCATATAGTCTAACCTATGTTTTTACCAGTAGTCATGTATGAATGTGAGAGATGGACCATAAAGAAGGCTGAGAGCTGAAACACTGACGCTTTAGAACTGAGGTACTCGAGAAGACTCTTGAGAGTCCCTTGGACTGCAAGGAGATCAAATAGTAAATCCTAAAGAAATCAATGTTGAATATTCATTGGAAAACTGATGCTGAAGCTCCAATACTTTGGCCACCTGATATGAAGAGCTGACTCAATGGAAAAGACCCTGATACTGCAAAAGATTGAGTGCTGGAGGAGAAGGGGGAGACAGAGGATGAGATACTTGAATAGTATCATTGGCTCAACGGGCATTAGTTTGAGGAAACTCTGGGAGACAGTGAAGGACATGGAAGCCTGGCATGCTGCAGTCCATGGGATTGCAAAGAGTCGGACATAACTGAGTCACTGAACAACATGTTCAACCAGATATGCAGAATCTTAAGATCCATATTCTTCAAGCTATTATCTTTGTGACATTATTTTATTAGATTTAAATTCTTTACAAAAGATCTAAAGATAAATGTAATGTAGACACTTTCAGAGAATATATAAATAAGATATATTATAATTTTGTTGGAGATCTAAATCTGTCTTGCTTATTGAAAATTGTCTTAACACAATCAGTGCTTCCTCACTGTCAATGATGGCTACATCAGTGTCATAAAATAATCGAATCACAAAGTTTATTGAGCTACTTATATCCAGTTAAATGTTATTTAATTGGCAAATTAAGTTTCATAGCATTTTAAAACTTCAGATTCAATCTGGAAATTTCCAATACTGTTCACTGACTCTATAATAACTCTTTTTATGCACGTGACCCCGGACAGGAACCACAGAAACACACTGATGGAAGATGGATGCCTCTTGAAATTCTCAGACACAGAAAGCTCTTAGGCCAATGTATCTGAAAGAATAAAAAGAAAATTCCAAGAAACTCCTGCCTTTGTAAGTTAAATTCACAGATAAAAAGTAAGATAATCTTCCTTAGAAAGAGTTCATGAGGATAATGCATTTAAAATTACAATTTTGAATCACTGTATGCCAAAACACTGGAAGAGAATTTTTGGTTGCTATCATTCTTCCCAATGAAGAAGCCACAGAAGCATCAAAAAAAGTGTAAAACTAGGACAAATGGCAGTTAACAAAGACTTACTCAAAACTGAGAAAAGAAAAAGGGGAAAATTGAGATCACTTTATGCACATGACCCCGGACAGGAACCACAGAAACACACTGATGGAAGATGGATGCCTCTTGAAATTCTCAGACACAGAAAGCTCTTAGGCCAATGTATCTGAAAGAATAAAAAGAAAATTCCAAGAAACTCCTGCCTTTGTAAGTTAAATTCACAGATAAAAAGTAAGATAATCTTCCTTAGAAAGAGTTCATGAGGATAATGCATTTAAAATTACAATTTTGAATCACTGTATGCCAAAACACTGGAAGAGAATTTTTGGTTGCTATCATTCTTCCCAATGAAGAAGCCACAGAAGCATCAAAAAAAGTGTAAAACTAGGACAAATGGCAGTTAACAAAGACTTACTCAAAACTGAGAAAAGAAAAAGGGGAAAATTGAGATCAAATAGATATTTTCTTTCTTCCTAAAACAGATTCTTAGTGAAAAGAAATTAAAAGTCAAAAAACAGAAATCTGCTAGAATATATAGGATCATATACAAATGACATTTAATTGTATAAGAACTAGATAAAGTTTTCAATTTTTAAACTTTCATATAAATGTGAAAATCTTTATGTAAATCTTTTTTGCATTGTCTTCCTAATTTACAGGTTAAAAAACATTTTATGTGCTTATATTTATATAATTTTAAAAATAGCAATTACTAAATTTCTGATCATTTACAATTTACTAGACATAATATAAACAGAGGTAAGATTTCATTTATTCTTAATGATAATCCTGTGAAGTAAATACTATTATTTTCTTGTTCTTCAGATGGTGTGACAAGAGCTTTGGAGAAATTTAGTGATTTTCCCAATTCTACAAGTAATGTAAGAATCCTACTCTAGGTAGGCAGATACCTATTGGATCTATAGACAAGCATTTAGTGCCTTGAGGAACCAAAAATGCATCACCCTTATCACTTTAAGTATGTCACCAAATGGCCTCATTATTTATAATGTCTGAGTGTATTACAAATTACTCAAGTCACCATTTCAACATAGACTTTAATGTAGAAGACCTCTTGTCTCTATGGTAAAGACAGGCAGATATTTCTATAAAGGGCCAGATGATAAGTATCTTGAACTTTACAGGCCAGCATGCTCTGATGTAACCCCTCAACTCCTGTTATAGTACAAAAGAAAAACAAATTTTAGACAACACAGAATTAAATGAACATGGCCATGTTCCAGTAACATTTTATTTACAAACATTGAAATTTGAATTTCATAGAATAGTTACATGTTACAAAATAGTCTTATTTCTCTTAACCAGTTAAAAATGCAAATAAAACAAAAAACTTCTAAGTCCTGAGAGCATTAAAAAAACAGATGTTGGACTCAATTTGGCACACAGGCTATAGCTGACTGTCTAAAGTTCTTGCTAGCAGTGACTTAGGCACTTGAGTATTCATAAAATATGGTATAATTCTATATAACTATTTATATCTAACATAAGTGTTAACAATGGCCCACTTTTTAATACACTATTCAGCTTTGAAGTGACACAATTAAGCCCATAAAACACAAGTAATTCCTGGTTATATAATAAGGAACAAAATATAAATCTTGCCTGATCATTGACACTAAGTAGTATTTTCTACATTAGCATTTAAACAAAGAGCCTGGGATCAAAAGATGATCTTGGGACATTCTTGTACATTTGACAGAATAAGTTTGGAAATTTTCATTCTAGCAAACCTTGAAAAGGTTTTCAAAGATATAAACGTTAAGACTTCTAAGAAATAAAATATAAAATATCTGATCGTTTCTCTGGATCATTCTACTGGTACTTACAAATTTAGCTATCTGTAATAAATAATTTTATTTGTGCATTATTTATGCTTTCCCCATTATTCTTTTAAGAAAGTTTCACCATATTTTATTTGTTTAGGTCAGTTTCTATTTAAAAGTTAAATGTTACCTGAATTATAATCTAGTTTCAAAAATCCCTTTCAACTTCATAACTTCTGCTAAGTCAATACCCCAGAGAAGCCACTAAAATGGCAGCAGATTAGCTGAGCCATTGCTCATTTTGACAGATCAGACCAAACAGTAAATGTTCTTGCATGTAATTGCACCTTTTGGCATATCTATGGTTGATATTCAAAAGGTCCCAGAAGCTATCATTGCTATCTATCATTTTCTTGTAACAGTTGCATTACCAAATAGAGGATTTTAGGCCACTTTTGCAATAATCTTTAAAATTACTGGAAGAAACACAAATATATTTCTTCTTTTTTGCTTGTCAAATAGCTACAAATCAAGCAAAATGAAAACAAATTTAATAAAAACAAGGCATTTACCAGATTTTCCCATTGCTAATGACTTCTTCACAGGCATGTGATTGATTCAAGATTTGAGTGGTCTTGATCTTTTCTTTTCTGTTTTATTTTCTTTTGAGTGGTCCTGATTTTAACACTGTGCCCATTCATGCCATGATGCTCTGAGGTCAAGTCAAGGCAGCCCCTCTTTTCTTTTATAGAAGTAAAGGCTGTACAGCATTTAATTATTAATATTAAAGCAGCTACAGGCTATAATGAAGAATTACAGGGAGATCATCAAAAAATTAACAAAAGCAAAACCAAGCCAGAGATATCATGACTTTTACAAAGCTTTATAGTGGTCAACATATTTTCACGTTTTCCTTTGTTGATTCTCACAGCAACGCCCAGTAAAATAACAGGGAGGCAATCTTTCCAAAATAGCAAGATTTTCTCTGCTTTGCACATTATGACTGACCTAATTAGAAATAAAAAGAAATTAGAACTGTACATAAGAGATGCTATTTGAAGTACTAAGAGACAAAACCTACTTAAGAAGTACAGTAACAGAAATATTTCAAATGTATAATGCTAAGGAATGAAATCTTAATTCACCGAGATTGGCAGGATGCCAAGCGGAGTGATGTTGTATAACAGGATTCCCAAGAGATGAAATGGGATTGGCAACAATTGCCAGCAATCGTAGAAGAAATGAATTCTAAGAACAGGGAAATTTAAAGGAAGAGAAATTTACTTTCAGAACTTTGGTAGAATCTGCTAGGCTGTTCTAGTTTTCTGACGGTCCCTGTCACTTTAGGAATACCTTTCTCTGCAGAGCTTCTTCACCATCTTCTTTATTTAATTTGCTCTGTATTGCCCATTCCTTCTTGAACAGATGCCCCTATGGAAAATGACATTGCTCAATAGAACTGTAATAGCTATATTGATCAGTGAGCTAGGGAGGAGAAAGGAGTGATTCAGGGATAAAATGTATAAGAAAAGAAATTCAGGGAAATAAGCCAAAATAAAATGTGAAATTAATCACAGAAGAATGGGAAACAAGAAACAGTGATTGTTAAAAGACCTATATATTCTTTCTTCTCCCTCAAACTTGGTTATAAATAAGTCTTGATTACAGGAACTTTGGTAGCAGCCTTTAAATCAATAAGCATGCTACTCACCAGCTTTGCAGAAGCTGTGCCTGGCTTTAGTCCATCTACCCAGTAGCTATTACAGCTGATTATGCCACAATTTCAAATGCTTTGCCCTCAATGTCCAACTCTAGAAATGGAATGAGGGACATCATGGTTTTGTCTTTTTGTTAATGACAGCTTTCTAAAATCCACAGATTTCTGCCTCACTGCTGGGGTGTGAAACATTGTCCTGTTTCTTCCCATTTGGCTTGGCATATATTAGGGAGGTAGAAAAAGGAATAACTGTTCATTGGAATGGAGTCCTGAGTAAGTTAAATGCCTCCTGAATAAATTGCAGTATCTCTTTCCCAGGCCTAGGTAATTGCTTTTTTATTTATCTCAAACTGTTTTCATCCTCTCCAATAGCCTAATAGAGTTACTCTGTGTGCACAGTGGATTTCCATCACAGACACTCACAGGATACAGCCTTTGCTGATAAAAAATAAATAAATAAAATCATGGAGTCCATATTACAGCAAGTGGAAGCTGAAGTTTTACATTTATATATTAAATTAAAATTGCCTCCTGTCCATTTTATACAAAATGTAAATTATAGTTCAGTCAGGCAGTAGACAGAGGTTGACAGCTTTTTGTGCAAGATGTCTGAGTTTTATTTCAGGGAACGCATCCCTCATGGGTCATACAGACATTTATTAATAAGTTAATATCGCAGTATTCATTCTAATCACATTTAGAGTCTGCCTTGTGCACAAGTAAAAGTCTGCGTGAAGGAAGAGGACATTAATATATTTTAAATGAGCATGGTTGATGAATACTCTCCTTAAAGTAAATGAAAAAAATCAAATGGAAAGGAATACTTTTAAAGGAACAAAAAATAAAAATAATTGAAGATATGAAGAATGCTTTATCACTGTACATGGAACTGTTATCTTCGTCAAAAGATTCACTGCTTAACACAAATCAGAACTTCATATTTTTCCCCTTAACCAGAGCACTCAGGCAACTGTGACCTGCAATCTGAGCAGTCATTTTAGTGAATAGACAACCACTGTCCTTGAATAATAAAAACACATTTCAGTAATGAGAGATCTTTTTCATCATTAAAATATGGACTATTTCATGGTGCTCTGGAGGCTCTATGACTAGAAAACATTTGCTACTACTAGACCTATATTGACAATAGATATGAATACATACAATAGTTATATTTTGTCTACAATTAGCCAACATAATGGAAATATGACTGATTTTACGAACACTTTTGCAGAAATTGGACTTCCCTGCTGGCTCAGACAGTAAAGCATCTGCCTACAATGCAGGAGACCTGGGTTCAATCCCTGGGTTGGGAAGATCTCCTGGAGAAGAAAATGGCAATCCACTCTAGTATTCTTGCTTGGAAAATCCCATGGATGGAGGAACCTGGTAGGCTACAGTCCATGGGGTCCCCAAGAGTTTGACACGACTGAGCAACTTTACTCTACTTTGCAGAAATTAGTACATGTGACTTCAAACTTGCTTCAGTTTTTTCTGCTCTCAGACTTGACAGCTGACAACTTTTCAAGTGAAGTGAATACCTGGGATAGTAATCCATCTACAGATCCAACATGGCAAACACTGGCAAATGTATCAACATTCTTACATTCTTGCATTCTGCTCTCTGAACAGACATTATAATTCATATGGCACTCTTACACCATCTCAATATTTGGACACAGATGATAATTCGTGTGCACACAAGATGGTGGCTGGCAATTGATCTGCATCTCCATCTCTTTATGGTTGACATAGACAGCTAAAAGCTCTGACTTACAGTTTCAGATAAGAGTTATAAGTTTTAGTCTATATTTAAAAAAGATTCAGTATTACCTTCTCATTTTTAAGTAGAGAAATTAAGACCATAGTCATTTGCTTAAACAAGTAGAGTTATTTGCAGAGCAGAACAGGACATGGGAGGAAGAAAAAAACAGTCAAATTCATTAATTTCACAGTAAAGAAAACAGGCATAGAGCAAAAAGATTTACCCACGAACAAGCGTCAAATCCTGTGCCGATCTGAATCAACTGAGCTGGCTTCTGGAATGTCGTGTTGAGGGTTTTTAAGCTAAATCTTAGCTTAGTGGATCAGTTGATCAGTTAGCAATAATCAATTAGCCATGTCTCTGAGGTTTCAGGGAAGGGCAAAATAAAGCATGTTACATGATATCTTTTCTGTAACCTCCATAGTCTGAGCCTAATCACACCAAAATAACTTCAAAATAACCATTTAGATTTCTTAGTAGTCCACCTCAAGGAGAGAAAGTTTTTGTTCTGTTTATATAACTATTCAAGTTAATATAAAAACAATGTGTTTTTAATAGCTATAATTAAGTTGGTATTCTGATTTAATATAACAGTTTCAATAACTTATATACTCCTGAGATTTAGTCTTCTAGTGCTGACAAATTCAAATTGCTGAGCCTGCAAGTTTCAAGGTCAGCCTCTGGAATACAGTAACATCACAAGGGTAATGCAAAGCCTTTTGGGGAGAGGCCAGCTGGCTCTCTCATGTATCACACACATCATTTTCTTTAAACTTTCATCTAGTTTATTTGCATCTCATTTTAGATAACAGTATAGAAAATCACAGCTTACAAAATAATTTAGAATATTTCACTTTGAAGAAGTGTTTATCACAAGGTCGCTAATAATAACACACTCCTCTGGTACATTTAAAATAAGATTTGATTCTCCCAAATTATTTAAAAATAACTTTTCAGTAACAAATCTACTGTATAATGCAAAATTCACATGTTCATAAATAGTATCTACTGGGGAAAAGGGCCAAATAATTGATAATGTAAAACTATTTTTCATCCTAAGAATCATATAGCATATGGAGCTTCACAAGATCTGCTTTAGAAAAATGTCATGATTATTACTCCACAGTCAAGTCACTAAAGGCAAAACAGATGCAGAAAATGGATTACAAAGTCAGTAAGGGAAGACATCACTGTTAACAAAATTTTTGATGCTTCAACTAAAGAACAACTTCAGCCAAGCTTGAAGACATTGCATTTCTTTCCTGAACAGTATTTGATTTTATGTAAGTGGACATATTTGCCTTTTTTGGGGTTGTGGGCAGAGGCAATATAGTCTTTCATGATTTCTTATTTACTGTTCATATGTTTACAGGAATACAGGTATCCTCTGCTTTTCAGAAGCTTGCTTTATGTCCCTTCACTTTTTAGAAAGCCAGGCATTAGTATCTGTTGTGGTAACCAAGATAAATCCAAAGAGAATTTTCACTTTTGTGAGAAAAGGCAAAAAGCAAAAATGGCAATTAGGATTGTTTTGCAGCCAGCCCTATAAAGGCAGCCTGAACCCTGAGCTGTGTGAGTGTCACCACCAAGCTCTTTCCCTGGGAACTACACTTGCATCTCATCGCCAAGCCCTGTAGCTTTAAATATCATGTGAGCAACTGGCTTTGTCTCCATTTGTGCATTCCTTAGCAAGATGTGTCCTAAGGTAATTGCTTTTTTCTTTACACCATTTCAGTTGACAAAAAGTTTCATAGAAATGGGCTATTTTGATATAGAAAGGAAAATCTGTATAGATACATTAAGTGATTCTTACCAGTCTTTCTAAACACTTGCTATTTCCCATCAGCACCCTGATGTCACTGTATTGTATTGCCTTCCTTATGTTTAAGTTGCAAGAATTCCAGCCTAAGGCTATAACAAATACATTTCACATCCTGAAGGAAACCAGACATAAGCAAAGATTATGATATGAAGCAGAATATATCTATGTCACTTAGACTATCCTATTTTGGAAATATATTTCTGAGGTTTCCCTAGTACCACTAGTATTTCTGGTAAATTATTTACTACACACTACAATGGCCTTGTATCCAGTATATTCCGTAGTCAAACCTTCATTTGTAGCTTTTATAACTGTAACAGGAGATAAAGTGATTTATTTAGTTATAATTTTCTTCAACATTACAAAATTACTACTACACTTGTAGTATGAATCTGAAAATTGGCATCTCCCCAAGAAATGCAGTGTTGGAAAAATAAAACTAAAATTATGTATTGCATTAGCAAGAAATACCAGAACTGTTGGCAAAATAGACACTACAATTGAAAGTTATTTGTATAATTAGACAATTTTAAAAATATTTATTGTATCTCTTCCAACAATAAGAGGTATCTCAGCTGGCATTTTTCAATCCTATGGTTACATAATGAACTGATGTACATTATGACCATTTTTAAACTATGTAATTGGAAATGTATGCAACTAGGGAAAGGAAAGAAGAAGGAGTGGGAGAAAAAGATGGAAAGAGAGGGAAAAGAGGGAAGGGAGAGAGGGAAGGAAGGAAATTTTTAACTTAGTACTTTTTTTATTTTTCTTTACAGTCTTATTAATCATCTAGAATGAATTTTTGCTAGGGAATTCTACCTACTATTCCAATCACATGAATACACTGGGAGAAACAAATTTTATATTACCCAAGTAAGACTTACTCACACCATCAGACTTTACGGTATGAGAAGAACTAAAGTTGACAGTCATTTCTTATTTTCAGAACTGATGGAAAGAATATTTAGATGGTTTTTCAATTAGTCATAAAACATTTTGTTCACAGTAATAGCATTATTCACATAGTTAGATAAAAGTTAAGACAGATACTGAAGTTACACAGAGAAACCCTGATTAAAATAAATTCATAAATTTGTTTTGGGCTTCCCTGGTAGCTCAGCTGGTAAAGAATTCACCTGCAATGCAGGAGACCCTGATTTGATTGCTGGGTCAGGAAGATCAGCTGGAGAAGGGATAGGCTAGCCACATCAGTATTCTTGGGCTTCCCTGGTGGCTTAGCTGGTAAAGAATCCGCCTGCAGCGTGGGAGACCTGGATTTGATCCCTGGGTTGGGAAGATCATTACTACTACACTTGTAGTATGAATCTGAAAATTGGCATCTCCCCAAGAAATGCAGTGTTGGAAAAATAAAACTAAAATTATGTATTGCATTAGCAAGAAATACCAGAACTGTTGGCAAAATAGACACTACAATTGAAAGTTATTTGTATAATTAGACAATTTTAAAAATATTTATTGTATCTCTTCCAACAATAAGAGGTATCTCAGCTGGCATTTTTCAATCCTATGGTTACATAATGAACTGATGTACATTATGACCATTTTTAAACTATGTAATTGGAAATGTATGCAACTAGGGGAAGGAGAGAAGAAGGAGTGGGAGAAAAGGATGGAAAGAGAGGGAAAAGAGGGAAGGGAGAGAGGGAAGGAAGGAAATTTTTAACTTAGTACTTTTTTTATTTTTCTTTACAGTCTTATTAATCATCTAGAATGAATTTTTGCTAGGGAATTCTACCTACTATTCCAATCACATGAATACACTGGGAGAAACAAATTTTATATTACCCAAGTAAGACTTACTCACACCATCAGACTTTACGGTATGAGAAGAACTAAAGTTGACAGTCATTTCTTATTTTCAGAACTGATGGAAAGAATATTTAGATGGTTTTTCAATTAGTCATAAAACATTTTGTTCACAGTAATAGCATTATTCACATAGTTAGATAAAAGTTAAGACAGATACTGAAGTTACACAGAGAAACCCTGATTAAAATAAATTCATAAATTTGTTTTGGGCTTCCCTGGTAGCTCAGCTGGTAAAGAATTCACCTGCAATGCAGGAGACCCTGATTTGATTGCTGGGTCAGGAAGATCAGCTGGAGAAGGGATAGGCTAGCCACATCAGTATTCTTGGGCTTCCCTGGTGGCTTAGCTGGTAAAGAATCCGCCTGCAGCGTGGGAGACCTGGATTTGATCCCTGGGTTGGGAAGATCCCCTGGAGAAGGGAAAGGCTACCCACTCCAGTATTCTGGCCTGGAGAAATCCATGAACTCTATAGTCTACAGGATTACAGAGTTGGATGTGACTGAGCACCTATCACTTTGATGCTACTGCTGCTGCTGCTAAGTCGCTTCAGTCGTGTCCGACTCTGTGCGATCACATAGACGGCAGCCCACCAGGCTTCCCTGCCTCTGGGATTCTCCAGGTAAGAACACTGGTGTGGGTTGCCATTTCCTTCTTCAACACTTGAAAGTGAAAGTGAAAGTGAAGCCACTCAGTCGGGCCGACTCTTAGCGACCCCATGGACTGCAGCCCACCAGGCTCCTCCGTCCGTTGGATTCTCTAGGCAAGAGTACTGGAGTGGGGTGCTATTGCCTAATCAGTTTCATAAATTACTTTAAAAACACTTGGAAGATAATGACCATCTGAAAGAACCGACAGTTGGAGTCTTCATAAGTAAGTATATGTGCATATATACATTTGGGTATACGTATATTCCCAGACATATTTACATGACTTTTATTGATTGCAATAGTAAGATATACTCATATAGTTTGGTTAAAGAATTTGCCACACAAGATTTGAGAACTTTTGGTTGTTTTCAACTTTTTCCAGATTATCAGTAATAATACTCTGGCCATCTCTTGGGCTTCCCTGGTAGCTCAGATGTTAAAGAATATCCCTGCAGTGCAGGAGACCTGAGTTTGATCTCTGGGTCAGGAAGATTCCCAGAAGAAAGGAGTGGCTATCCACTCCAGTATTCTTGCCTGGAGAATTCCATGGACAGAGGAGCCCGGCAGTCTACAATCCACGGAATCGCAGAGTCAAGCACGACTTCTTAGGTGTTCTGAGACCCACCTTCAATGTGAGGAGAAAGGGTTTACCCCCACACCACCAAGCAATTCTTGGACATCAACTGGGTATCCTATTATTCAACTTAATTCTAACACGAAATACTGTACATGGCATCAGATCTCACAGATTAAAGGCTCAGCCTTACAAAACTGTCCTTCCCACAATTTCAGATGTCACTCTCATGCCTAGGCTGTCACCTGAACATAGCAATTAGGGGAAGATTGGAAGTTTCATAACACTAACCTTGGGAATCAGAAGTTACTAGTCCAGGTTATTACGTATACTTTTGACTGACTAGCTGTAAACCAGAGATTCCGAGGACCTCCTCCTCCAGTGTGATTAATTTGCTGGAGCAGCTAGTAGAACTCTCAGGAAATCTGTTTACTCACTAGATTGTAAATTTACTATAAAAGGATGTATTTCAGGAACAGGCAGATGGAAGGGTCTCACAGGGAAAGATATGGGGAAAGAACATGAAGCGTTCATGTCCCAGGCACACTGCTCTCCAAGATTATTCACTGATCCAGAAGTTCTCAGAACTCAGTTCTTTTGAGCTTTTATGGGAGCTTCATTACATAGACATGGTTGATTAAATCCCTGGCAATTGATTCACCCTCCATCCCTTCTCCCCTTCCAGAAGTTGAGGGTAGGAATACTGAAAATTCCAACCCATTCATAAGGTGACTGTTTTACCTGGTAATAAACCTTATCCTCAGCTGCCAGCCAAGTCACTTTATTAAAATAACAAAGGACACTGTCCTTACCTTTATAGCTATCATCACTTAGGAAATCGCAAGAATTTGGGGAGCTTCGGGATGAAGCCCAAATACATATTTTTGTAAATCACAATATTACTCCATCTTCACTCCTGCTTTTAAAACAAATCACAAATTCTTGCTTAAGGAAATACTCATAAAGATACAACTATAACTCAAATGCCACATGTGTTTGTAAACTCTATCTATCCAGTAACAACACTGCTTTCCTCAACAGTATTTTCCAGTTTAACCCCACTAGCAGTATACAAAGGAATCCCTTGACAAACCTGTTCTTACTGAGTACCATTAATTGCAAAAAAAGTTAGCTCTTTGCCATTTCAATAAGCAAAGATATATCTCGATAAAATAAATTGTTAATCAGCCTATTTAAATAAAATTTTATTTCATTCTTTAAAAGGAGGGCAAAATCAACTGTATTAGTGCAAAATCAGTTCATGTCTATGAAAACATGGGGATTTCCCCTAACTGCCTCATAGTGCCTTATATCCAAAACTGCCTCATTGGTGTAGCTAGTTTTTTTTTCAAGATATTAAGTGTGTGAAGTGTAAAAAGCATCTCCCTGTACGCAGTAAGAAGTTTCTCAAAAGGCTTCAATCCTCATGCAAATTTTAATTCTTTGACATTGAAAGGAACCATAAATCAACACCTTCTTGTGACTGAAAGTCAAAGAAATCCCAACTTAGAAGTATAAGAATTTGTATATGGAAATATTTGTCTTTGGTACACTGAACTTAAGTTTCTCAAGTTCTCAAAAGGCATTTGCAACACATGCTGTCTTCACAGCATAATACAAAGCAGCTCCCACTAAAATTAGGGAGGGGAAGTTTTCAGCTCTGACTGAAACTAACCTGGTTAATCACTGCAGATGGTGACTGCAAACATGAAATTAAAAGATGCTTGCTCCTTGGAGAAAAAGCTATAACCAACCTAGACAGCATATTAAAAAGCAGAGACATTACTTTACAGACAAAGGTCTGTTTAGTTAAAGCTGCCATTTTTCCAGTAGTAATGTATGGATGTGAGAGCTGGACCATAAAGAAAGCTGAGTGCTGAAGAATTGATGCTTTTGAACTGTGGTGTTGGAGAAGACTCTTGAGAGTCCCTAGGACTGCAAGGAGATCAAACCAGTCAATCCTAAAGGAAATCAGTCCTGAATATATTGGAAGGACTGATGCTGAAGCTCCGATACTTTGGCTACCTGATGCAAAGAACTGACTCTTTGGAAAAGACCCTGAGGCTAGGAAAGATTGAAGGCAGGAAGAGAAGCGGACATAGAGGATGAGATGGTTGGATGACATCACTGACTCAATGGACATGAGTTAGAGCAAGCTCTGGGAGTTGGTGATGGATAGGAAAGCCTGGCATGCTGCAGTCTATGGGGTCATAAAGAGTCAGACACGACCGAGCAACTGAACTAAACTAAACCACTTCCTGCTGTGTTATACTGCAGGTTTGCTGGTGCCGTTTCAATGATAATTCAGTTGAATGCAAAATATTTCAGACATGAACTTTTACCTGATTTTATTATAATGTTACTCTGTAAAATATTTTTAAACTTTTCAATAGCAATTGTTTGTTCACTGAAATGGGTGGGAGACTTTGTATTGAATAATTGCTACTGAGATCATCAGCTGTTTCTCTCATCAATATTTGCTCACTTCTTGCTCAAAGGATATTTTTTTAATTAAAAAAATGACACCATTTATTTATTATAAATATGTGACAGCAAAAGTGACATTTTACTATCATATTTAAGATAACCAATAATATAGTGAGTTTTTTGTTTGTTGTTTTATTTTAATATTGATTCCATTATGTTATTTTCCTGTGTAAGAACCCATACTGACTTCCAATTGCCCAGACAGTGAAGATATTTCTCAGTATGTTCCTAACATCTGAACAATATGCCTAATCATCCTAATAGTCTTCTCACCTGGCATTTTCAGGGTTCTCTTCACACACACACATCATCCTTTGGACATGTGTGTGTCTATACCTGGGCTTCACCAATGGCCCAGTAGGTAAAGAAACTGACTGCAATGCAAGAGACTTGGGTTTGCTCCCTAGGTTGGGAAGATCCCCTGGAGTAGGAAACGGCAACCCACTCCAAATATTCTTGCCTGAAAAATTCTGTGGACAGAGGAGGTAGGTGGGCTACAGTTCAAAGGGTCACAAAGAGTTGGACATGACTGAGCAACTAAGCACAAGTGTTTATACCTATGAATCTGTGCCCCTGAAACCAAACATGAAACAGCTGACTGGTTCAAAACTGGGAAAGGAGTACATCAAGGCTGTATATCGCCACCCTTATTATTTAACTTATATGCAGGATACATCATGTGACATGCTGGTCTATATGAATCAAAACCTATAACCAAGATTGCCAGAAGAAATATAACAACCTTAGATATGCAGATGATACCACTCTAATGGCAGAAAGTGAAGAGGAACTAAAGAGCCTCTTGACGAAGGTGAAAGAGGAGTGTGAAAAAGCTGGCTTCAAATTCAACATTCAAAAAAATAAAGATTATGGCAATCAGTTCCATTACTTTGTGGCAAATGGATAGGGAAAAACTGGAAACAATGACAGACTTTATTTTCTTGGGCCCCAAAATCACTGCAGACAGTGACTGCAGCCACAAAATTACAAGACATTTGCTCCTTGGAAGAAAAGCTATGACAAACCTAGACAGTGTATTAGAAAGCAGAGACATCACTTTAACAACAAAGGTCTATATAGTCAAACGTATGGTTTTTCCAGCAGTCATGTATAGATGTGAGACTTGGACCATAATAAAGAAGGCTGAGCACTGAAGAACTGATGTTTTTGAACTGTGGAGCTAGAGAAGACTCTTGAGAGTCCCTTGGACAGCAAGGAAATCAAACCCATCAATCCTAAAGTATATCAACCCTAAATATTCACTGGAAGGATTGATGCTGAAGCTGAAGCTCCAATACTTTGGCCAACTAATGCCAAGAGTTGATTTATTAGAAAGACCTTGATGCTGGGCAAGATTGAAGGCAGGAGGAAAATGGGATGACAGAGGTTGAGATGGTTGGATAGCATCACTGACTCAATGGACATGAGTTTTAGCAAACTTCGGGGGATGGTTAAGGACAGGGAAGACTGGCATGCTGAATTCCATGAGGTCACAAAGAGTAAGACATGACTTAGCAACTGAACAACAACATTTCTAAATAAAAAGCATCAGGCAGTAATAGGGGAAAGGGAGTTACTAAAACTAGCAATATTTATCGATTTGGTAGAGGACAGTGTAAATTGAATTATATCTCCAAGCACAGTGCCTGCTTAATATTAAGCATAAGCTTAGTAAACATTTGTCAAATAACAGAATTTAACGTCTAAGCTATAACTGAATGAACTGAATGAATTTAATCATAATAGATTTTGATTTATAAATTGAGTCATAATAATATTCAGAAGATCTATATTATTTTACTTATTTAAAAAGTAGTGGCAAAATAGCAAATGTTAAGTGTTTAAACTTCAAATCAGAAATTGAAAAAAAAAAAGCAAGATCATTCCATGTAGTAAATGCATCTCACCAACTCTCCTATCACAGTATAGAAAGATCAGACAGAAGAAATATTATCAAGGAACTGTTCATCATGGGTGTTTTGGGAGTATTTACCACTGTCTACTCAACATGGAAAGATAACCTTTTTTAACCTGTCTTGTGGCTTCCCTGGTGGCTCAGTGGTTAAAGCATCTGCCCATAATGTGAGAGACCCAGGTTTGATTCCTGGGTTGGGAAGATCCCCTGGAGAAGGAAATGGCAGCCCACTCCAGTATTCTTGCCTGAAGGATCCCATGGACAGAGGAGCCTGGTGGGCTACAGTCCATGGGTCGCAGAGTCAGACACGACTGAGGGACTTCACTTCACAACCTGTCCTGTAAAGAAAAGCCCATTTTCTTTTGAGCTTTCTGCTGTCCACAGTGGAAACATTAGACATAGGTGGCTTTTGCATACCAATCCTATTTTTTTTTTCAAAAGAATAACTAAGAAATGAAACAATCCTTAAAGCACAAAGCACGGTCAATATATTTCCCATCTACTTACAGAAAAAGCAATTATGTAGAAAGTCAAACTCTTACTAAAACTTGGGTCTTATCTCTTTTTTTCTGTAAGCAAACTTAATAAGAAGTAAAGTAAAGATTCTCTGGGTAATTTACCACAGATTCTAGGAGGAGGGCACAAAATTGAATAGGAATTCTGCTCCCAGCCTGCATTCTACATTTTCATTAATGTCATGCCTGAGGTTATATAAGAACCTAAAAATAACACATTTGAACACAGTTTTGCTGTTTTGAAAAACAGGTTGTGTAAATACCAAATGTGAATAAATAAGCAGTCATTCTTAATTATTTTTAACTACAATATTCTCTCTTCAACCTGACACTCATTTTTTTAGTATCCCAATGGTAAAAATAATTTTTAGAAGGAAAACTTATGAGCCTATAGGGAAATAGAGTTATGAGACTAAAACTTTGCTTGAACATAATCTATTGGGAATTCTCTGGCAGCCTAATGGTTAGGGCTGCTACTTTTACTGTCAAGGGTATGGGTTTAAACTCTAGTAGGGGAACTAAGATCCTGAAAACCACACGACACGGCCAAAAATAAAAATAAATAAAACAAGCATAGTATATTATTTTAATAGGTTTACTATTTACTGAAACAAAACAGTAGCTAACATATTTAAGAATTAATGGCATTATTATATATAAAATGGGGGAAAACATCATGAGCAAGATATAGATTTTGGGGGGAAGAGGATTTTTTTTTCTAAATAGAAGTCTCTTCAAAGACTCTTGCCCTAAAACAAAACTTAGGGAGTGATCTGAATAAGCAAGTGCATAAAAAAATAAAGAGAGAACTCTCACTGTGCATAATAAACAAATGGGAATCTACCAAGGGGGCCTGCCAGTGGGCTGTAAGGGTGAGAAAGGACGTTAGAATGGGGAGCGGGCTGGAGACATTGGAAAAGATTGACTGAGCATTTTACCCTGGAAGGAGGATGATTCAAACTATATAAAAGGGTGTTCTTTTTAAAATGATTACTCTTTGATTTTTTCTAATCTGTACCCACAACTGTGAAGTCTTCACAGAAATTCTCCTGAAAACAATCAACCCCCTTACATGAGTGCTTTTTATGAAGTATCAATACTGTATGAATTTGGGTCAGGAAAAAGATAATAACTGCAAGAGACAAAATGTGAAATCAGTAAAAACAGAGATCACTTTCATGAGTGACTGTAAGCATCTCTTTCTCCAAATCTACAGAGATATTGAAAGGAATACTGGACTTATGCCAGCTTTATCTGAGGACCCAAGAAAGGTTGAAAAGTCCAACGACATTACCTCATCTCCTCAAATCCCCTTTCCCTTCAGTTGAAAGAAAAAACTTCAGAATATTTTGCTTTCTGTCAGGTACTATTCCAAATCATCTTACACTATCCACAAAAATCAACTCAAGGTGGATTAAAAACACAAACATAAGACCTGAAACCATACAAATTCTTGAAGAAACATGAGAAAAGCTCATTGACAACAGTCTTGGTGGTGTGTTGTTGTTGTTGTTGTTTTGTCTGACATCAAAAGCAATGGCAACCAAAGCAAAATAAGCAAATGGCATTACATCCATTAAAAAGCTTCCATACAGAAAAGGGATAAAAGTCAACAAAATGAAAAAGCATTCTATGAAATGAGAGAATATATTTGCCAATCATATATTGCGATAAGGTATCAATATTTTACACACACACACACAGACCCAAACATAAATTAGATTATTCAACCATTAGAAGGAAATCTTGACATGTGGGGAAAAAATGGATGGACCTTGAAGAATTATGGTAAGCGAAATAAGCCAAAGAAAAACAAATAATGCATAGTATCATTGAGATGTGGACTCTAACTTAGAAAAAAAATTATTTTATAGTTAAGTTCCTTGAAACAGAAAGTAGAAAAGCAGTTGCCAGTGGTTGGGGTGTCGGGAGACAGGGACAGTTTGGTGAGAAAATACACACTTTCACCTATAAGCTGAATGTAATCTGAGAATGTAATGTAAAATATGGTAATTATAGTTGGTAACACTATGTTGTATAACTGAAATATTGGAAGACAGTAGCAGTTATTCTCACCAAAAAAAAGCAAACAAAGAGAAGATAAAGAAGTCCATATGAAGTGATAGATGTGTTCATTAACCAGATGGAGGAATTCATTCACAATATACATACATTAATTCTCCATGATATACACTTTATCTTACAATTTTATTTGTCAATTATACCTCAAAACTGAAAAATATATAGTTAAGCAAACAATGGAATACCACTCAATGATAAAAAAATAAAATTTTGCCATTTATGACATGGATAGATCTGAATGGTATTATGCTAGGTAAAGTAAGCCAGAGAGAAACAAATACCATATGATTTCATTTGTATGTAGAATCTAAAAAGCAAGTGAATTAATATAACAAAATAGAAACAGATTCAGATACACAGAGCAAATTGGTTGCCATAGGTGAGAGGGTTGGTGGGGGAAATGAATGAGACAGATGAGGGATATTAAGAGGCATCAATTTCCATTTATACAATAAATAAGTTATGGGAATATAATATATAATATAGGGAATATAATGAATAATATTTTAATCACTTTCCATGGTGACAAATGGTAACTAGGCTTACACAGTGATCATTTTGTAATGTACAAAAAAATCACATAACTATGTTGTACACTTCAAACATAAGTCAATTATACTTCAATTATAAGAAGAAAAAATATAATCAAGGTATATCAAAAAGTAAGCAGTATGTCTACAGTCCTCCAGCCAAACATAAGTGAATTTTTAAATTACTCAGAAGAACATATAGAGAGTCTCTCTAAGTTACAGAATAGTTACTTACTTTACTTTTACCTATGAAAGTATTGGAAACTTGGAAAGATAAATCTGAACTTCATGTCCAGGCAATTTATGATTAGTGACAAATCATTCTATGGTGTATTTTGTTGCCTAAATATCTAAAAACAAAAACTCAGATGTAAATTTTTACAACTCTGAGTTTTATAATGTGTAATTTCCTTAAACTGAGTTTTGTGAAATCTTTATAAAACATGGTCACTTATTTTATGCTACAAAGAGTTCTGAGAATTATAAAGTAGTTCAAGTGAACAAAATTGGTAATATCAACTTATACACCATTAAAGGTTTTTTATTGTTTTGACTCAAGTATTTTAAAATTTTTATTGTGGTAAAAGCTACATAATATAAAACATATTATTTTAACCATATTTAACTGTACAATTCAGTGGCACCGAATATGTTCACATTGTTATGCAACTATCATCATTATCCTTCTCCTGAAGTTTTCACTTTCCTAAACTGAAACTGTGTTCCCATAACACTAACTCCCTAGTTAGTAGAGTTAGGTTGGGGACATTCCCAAACCCCTCAACCCTGGCATCTACTGATGTACTTTCTGACTCTATGAATTCGTCTGCTCTAGGTATCTTTTATAAGCGGAATCAAACAGTATTTGTTTGCACCTAATGTATATTGGAAGAAGGCAATGGCACCCCACTCCAGTACTTTTGCCAGAAAAATCCCATGGGCGGAGGAGCCTGGTAGGCTGCAGTCCATGGGGTCACTAAGAGTTGGACACGACTGAGTGACTTCACTTTCACTTTTCACTTTCATGCATTGGAGAAGGAAATGGCAACCCACTCCAGTGTTCTTGCCTGGAGAATCCCAGGAAGGGGGAGCCTGGTGGGCTGCCATCTATGGGGTCACACAGAGTCGTACACGACTTAGCAGCAACAGTAGCAGCAATGTATACTGGGATAAATTTTTAAGGGTAATATATGTCCTACAAACAGACTGTACCTTTTTTTGCCCTATGCTACACAGTAGGTTCTTATTGGTTATCTATTTTATGCATAGTAGTGTATATATGTCAATTCCAACCTCCCAATAAATATTGATATTTTAAATTGCTGAGAAAAAAGTTTTAAAATGGCTAGATAATTTCACCTAGACTGAATATCTGTTAATAACCTAAATATTAATAAGCTAACTAGTCAACGATTATCTTGCTAATGTTTATTGTCTTTTGACTGTACCTTGTACATGCTCTATGCTCAGGACACTGAAATCAAGCAGCTATCATTAGTATTAGTAAAGGTTAACAATGTCTCCTAAATTTGGAAAAACAGTTTGAAATCTCATGATTAGCAATAACATAGATTCTATGGATTCATGCTCTAGACAGTTGACTTAGAGGCAGAATTCTGAAATTATTTATAAATTGAAAACTTTCAGGTTTAAGGCAGAATAACAGTCCACAGTAACAACTAACCTTAAATCTTTCAGCCAACTGAGATAAATATGAATTAACTGACAAAAAAGTAGAATATGAATAAAAACAAACAAAAAAATAAAGAATGGTCCAGACAGAATCCAAGATAATGGTGTACTCCAGTGGATGGAGGCAAGGAAAAGGATAAGGGGGAGGGATAATTATCCCTGAAGACAGCAGCTTTGTTTTGCATGGTGTCATCTCATTACTATGAGAGAAGGAAGGAAGGAATGGAGGAGGGAATCAGGGAAGGGAGACTGCCCATTCACAGACCAACAATGATTATGTTTTAACCAAGGATCATGACTAATACGATTCTGGGCGTTTAAGTCTAAAGGTGGGTGAAGCAGATTTTAGAATTCATCTTTTCTGTAAAATTATAGGAAACAGTCTTGGACAATCAGACTATTTTTTTTTATTAACATGAATGAATGTTTTTCTGTGTAATGAAAAAAAATCTAATGAAACAGCATCACTGAAGAGTCTTAGGAAAATACTTTTAAAATTGCTTTGTCAAGTAGGACTTGAAGGCCAAGTATACATTTAGACATTTTGGCTAACATCTGTGAGATTTCACTTATATTTAAACAAAGCTGTGAACACCTCCTCAGGACACCTACCATTCTAATTATGCTGATAAAAAAATTTTAACATCTAACAAAGCACACATGATGTGAAAATACTTGTTAAACCACCTACACAGTTTTAACAATAAGACAAATATGAGATCATTGCATTTCTTAAGGCTCATTATATTAGAATTAGTTCAGTGGCAATATTTTGAGGAAATATTTGCACTTGATATTTTTTAATATACATTTTCCATTTGCTGAGCTCTTTTTTCAAATTCACTTTGTACAAATTCTGTGTTAGAATTATGAGATACAATTGTTAGACCCGGAGAAGGCCTAATCAACGGGAGTCATCGCTTCACAGATCACACCAGAACACAGGATATCGATGCAACCGCAAGAGGATTTATTGAACCGGCGCGCCGGGGTTCGAACTCCTCGGGAGGAGTGAACCCAGAACGCTGGTCACTAAGGATTTTTATACAGAAAAATCACAAGCAGGCGGGAGTGAGGTTAGGACACTGAAAACAATGTGATTGGGGGGAACATAGGCAGGTACAGGTGGGGTGAGGACGTTTGATTGGTGGGCAAGGCTTGACCTTTAAGGGGATAGGTCTGAGGTAGTCAGGTTGAAACGGCTGGCTGACCACCCTGTGGCGGTTGGTCAGTCTTCAGAAAAACAGCTACCCGGAAAAAGTTTTAACAGAAAATACATCACCGGGGGGGTCTCTTGCCAGTAGACAAGACTATAAGTCAATAAATCATCAGTTAAAGATCAATAGAAAAACACCATTATACCATTGTAGAGGGGCTGTTTCAGAGATCAGGAGGCCATGAGTCACCAGGCGAGGAGAAGGTTATTTTTCATGAGGTATGGCCTGCCTCT